>SRLM01002009.1:29618-56482 GCA_015708895.1 Populus ilicifolia | reverse complement strand
TATAAAACCATGATAAAAATGCACTTTTGAGTACTAATCACTCCACAATGTCTAATTGAATGAATGCAATGCTTAAACATGTTGATGCTTTCATTGTCTTATTAGGTGATCTAAGCACATTGGAAGAGATCTTTCATATTTGTTTTTGGGCCAAATGCACATTCACCATAAACCCATAAGTTAAATGTTAATGGTTTTTATGATAAGTTGTTGTCTTTTCTTAATCATGCTATAGAACAAGAACTTCTAACATCTTTAGCATGACAAATCATAATATCTACTGCTACGGCTGAATAATTGACTGACCAACTACAATCTTTTATCCCTATAATTGATCCCTCTATGAGTTGTATAAATTGGTCAGCTAAGAAAAGCCATAAAAAGATTAGATTAGATTTGAGTCTTTTGTTTGGAAATCCTAGTGTCTTTTGGTTTTATTAATAACATAGTATTTTTTTTGTTATTTCTTATATTTGTTTAAGTGTGTTTCAAGTGATGTCTTTTATACTCTATCTTTTTATGTTAGGGTAATGAAAACAATGTCTCATTTTGGTTTGGGGGAAAAGGTAGTAATTGATATATAAAAAATTTTAATTAACTATGTTTTCTATTTCATAAATCATTTATAAAACTGTTATTGTTAGGATGACGAAGTAAAAGAGTTCTTTTGTTAAAGTAACTGTTGAGACACTTAGTAAACATTCTTAACAAGGTCTATCAGAATACTTCTTGAAATATTTAGATTTACAAACTCTCGCTTATTATCACTTAATTCTACTTATATACTTATTTAACAAGTATTCTTAAACCTTCATTTTCACATACACACTTTAACATATGAATGTGGGTTGTTGATTGGATTATTACATTATTTATGTTCTTTTGTTAAAGGTCATAACTAAGGTAAAGGGATAATATATAATTTGCAAAACAAAAAAAAATAATAAATAAAAATATAGATAAGTTTGGTTTTGTAGCCTCCCTAACCTAATCAATTAAGCTTGAAGGGGCGTTTTAACACCTTATACCCTAAAGTCAACTAACTTGGGAGCTATTGGCCCAACACTTGTTACATAGGTTAAGGAGAAAAGCTTAAGGAAATCAATTATTGCATTATCTATGTATCAATATCTACAACCTGAGTTACTAAACTCATAGGGGTGTCTCAATACCTAATGCCCTAAGATCAATTGATCTAGGAGTCATTAGTTGAAAACTCTTTATATAGGTTAAAGATGCATTGTGTTATCTCTCTCTCTCTCTCTCTCTATATATATATATATATATAAAGATAATAATCTCAACCCAAGGAAGTTAACCTTAAACATTAAAACATAATATTTTATCTTTGTTTAATCCTTATATTAAGCTTACATGTCAAAATCCTTTTTAACTCATCATCATCATCATCATCATCATCATATTTATATAGTTAACCTCCCTGTAGTTCAACCCCGATCTTGCAGGTTATTCATTACTTCAACACTCCTATACTTGAGAGAAGATATCAACCTTTTGGTTGTGTTAGAAGCCATGCCCTACGAGCAACTCCCCAACCCACCTTACCTTGTGCCATGACCGTTGTAAGGTGTCCCTCTCCTCCTCTACCTACTGGAGGAGGGGGTGCCAGGAAAGGTGAGTTGAAAAATATAGGGATTTGTTTTAGAGAAGAGAGAAGCCGAAACAAAGGAGAAAACAAAAGATGGCTGTGGTTTTTTAGGAAGTAGAAATAGATAAAAACTATAAGGGAGGGGGAAGGGATTTTGAAGAAGAGAAGACAAAGAGACCAAGAGCAAAGTGAATGAACAAAAAAAACTAAATAAAAAACAGAGGGGAAAAGGACTAACATTACGAAGGAGAAAGACAAAAGAAAAAGAAGAGGAGAAGAGCAATCATTGCTCCTTACCATCACCTCCACCATTCCTCCCAGTCACCATCGACAACACAACCACCACTAGAGAATAAACTAAGGAGAATAAATTAAACATAGGTGAGGGGTAGAGACAAAAGAAGGTAGTGGGAAAAGGAAAAAATAGAGACTGGCAGTGACCATCATCTACCACCATAGCAACACCACTAAGAATGGCCACCAGCATCACCACCAACTCATCTTTTCGAGCTTCTTATCCCAGGTAATTCTCTTCCCCTCATCTCCATTTATTGTTTATGTTCTTACATGTATAACATGCACTGTGTATGTTCTGTAAGTAAGAAAATAATTACTTAGTTACTATGCATGTGCACAATAACTAGCTAATTATCATTAACTTGTTACTATAAATAGTCAAACAGTTGTTGTGAGCCCAGCCAAAATGCATTAGGTTGTTTCAGGTTCAACCCAATCTCAGTCCAATAAAAAAAATCTTTTTTTAAAAAAAAACTTTGTAACTTTCACGTTTTTTTTTTTTACCATTAGGCTTAATATTGGTTTATATTTTTACAATGTAAAAATATAAATCCAGTATTAAAATACGTAATTTTCATAAAAAAAATATTTTTATTTTTATGCATACGACCAAGTCTCTTAAAGCTAAAAAAAATCATATTGTATTTTCACTCAACAAGGAAAAGTTCAAAAAATATATTTTAGCATGTATTTCAGCTTTAATGACTAATTTATTAAAGTTATGAGAACAAAGTCAAAATTTTAAAAATTCCAAAAAATTATTTTATTTTCTTTTAATGTCTAAGATTATGAATTTATATGTAAAACATATTCCTGATATTAAAAGGTAGTTTTTTATAGACATTAGAATGATTAGGCTTTACTTGATAAGATAAGGACCTCTTTACCGAAAACTTTTCTTAAACTGTAAACAAACTTATATCAGACAATTAAACAATACAACTTACCTTGGGTAAGCCATATTTGGGGTGCCAATACCTTCTCTTTACGCAACCAGTCTTCGTACCTAATCTCTTAGACCAGTAACTAAAAATACTATATGGGGACTCTCATTCTATTTTTCACTAATAAGAGACAATAATTCTCTATCTCTCCATATTTGATAGATAAATACCACATACATATGATTGATTGTGGATGATCACCACGACGCTGCACGTGTGCGATAAAATGGTGACTCCACTAGGGATATTGTGGACTAAACATTTTTTTTTTTTCTGATTATCATGTTTTATTGTTGAGTTTGTGTGTCATTGTTAACATGGATTGCCTTATTTGGTCATATGTTTTAATTTTGTACATATTTATTCATGCATTATATAAAATTGCTTCATGCAACATTCATATTTGAAGGGAAGTTATATTGAGAAACTTTAGGTTAAGTAGGGGACTAACAACTTACCTTACAACTTATAGTCAAGGTTTAAGTTTGTGTAAACCTCAACTCTTTGTTGAGTGCTTAGACTGGTAATGATAGGTGCATATGCCATCCCATTATCTATTGAGCTCTTATATTACCTTCACAAGGATGATCATTGGAACAACAAGAGATGCTTTTAGAGACTGAATAGCCAACCTACCCTGTCAAGCATAAAAGAATTGGAACTGGCCTTTAAGGTGTATACTCCACAATACATGTTTTGCATATGACATAAACCTAACCATAAAGCATATTGGTTTTCATGTCTTATAAATGATAAGATGGCCATCATTACCAAATTTACTGCTATAGAATATCGGTAGAATTTTGAATTGTCACAACTGTCAAATGGAGACTATTATAAATGTGATGCAAGGAAGCTTCTAGTAGTCAAAGACCTTAATTGCATGTTAAATGAGATGTAAAGGATATTGGTTCATAGTCAGAACATTGATGACGTGGCATTTTCTTAGAATTATAGGCAATTATTGGAAATTACAAAGATAGATGTATTGAACCCAATAATCAAATCCCTTATTAACTTTTGGGATCCTGATTATAGATGTTTTTCCTTTAGAAATGTGGATTTATGTCCCGTTATAGAGGAGTATGGAATGTTGATGGAATTTACCAAACACCTGTACAAGGTTTATTTCCCTTTGAGAAATGACAACGTGATTCCTGAGTTGTCAAAACTGCTAAAAATCCCACACCTAAGCAAATTTTTAAAGAAGAATGCTAGCGGTTTAAAATGGAAATTACTGGAGGTTAAACTAGAAAGAAAAAAATCATAGTATGATTGATGTCAGAAAGAGATAGGTTAATCACTTTAGGGATATATGGTCTCGTGTTATTTCTAAGCTTAATAAGGATTATAAGTCTGGAAGCTGATGCTCCGTTTGTGGATTATGAAAATACTCATGTTAACCCTATAACTGCCATATTAGTTAAGAACTTTTTGACCCTCAACCATTTCAAAAAGAATGGGAAAGGTGCAATAAGTTGTTGTACTTGGTTATTATACATTTGGATGTAAGCCATGTTGAAACCAAGAAGTTGATCTTTAATAATTTTTTATGGTTTAATCAAAAACCCATGAAGTTAGTAGAAGAAGAAGAAGAAGAAGAATAGAGAAGCTTGGGTGATCAAGCTTGGATCAAAAATCAACAAGAATTATGTAGTACCAACTTTAGTTGGAAAGCCTCGTAGGTCAAAGCGGTGGATGTCTTAACGAGTTATGGACAAAAATGCTGGGTACCTTTTATTGGGATCAAGTATGCTCCAACCTTGGTGATAAGACAATTAAGTGGTATACCATACATCCCAAGATCTGTAGGGCTTGTTTAATTTTCTGGATTTTTCAAGGATTAATTACACGAGTTCTTAAAACTATCAAATAAGATTGGAGCCACTTGAGTCCAATTCAAAAGAAGTCTGAAAGGTTGAGAGACCCCAGCTTAAGTAAAGGATATAAAAATTGGATGAATTTACCCTCGATTGCTACTCCTAGAATTCCATGTTCTGAAGATGGTCATTCACAAATTATAGAAGAGTCACTAAAAAGAAAAAAAGGTCAGTAATGAGAAGGACCTGATAAAGCAATTAAAAAAGTTCCAAATAAAACTAGGAAGGAGTAAAGGAGATAAAGTAGCATTAGAAATGATGATGATGGAAGGAGATAAAAGTAGAGTATTTCCAAACAAATAGCTCAAATATGGAGATGTGAGAATAATGATGTTAGAACTACAATTAAGCGAAGAAAAGGTTGTAATGGAAGAGTCTGAGAGAGAGGGGAAGACTGATTCTAGACTGGATCTAGAGCAGCTCTAAATTGAAAGCATTAAATTCTGACTTCAATGATTGTTAAGAAAATGCTGAATATAATCAAGATAAATTTATGCATATTCAAGCAAAGTTGTTTTACTGAATCGAACAATAAAAGAGCTAAACAAGAAATGTGTGATGATGGAAAGTCAACTAGTTGAATTGCGAGAGTTTAAAAGGAAAAGAAAGGAAGATGAGGTTGTTAGGGCAGATTTGGTAACTAAGAAAAATGATATCAGGATGTTAAAGGTGAAGTTTGACAAAGAGCAAGAAAAGAAAAATCAGTTGACCAAAAAGTTGGAAGCTTAAGAAAAAACATAAAAACCGAATTGACACCAACAATAATACCTTGAATCACAGAACAACATGTTGCTTACAGAGAAGATGGCCAAAGTAGATGAGAAAATGGATGAAGCTATCATTTATGCAAGGATTATTAGAACCATTACTTGAAGGGTGGCAGGACATCTTTTGTTATCAACAAAGCTTCTGTGAGACTAATGCCTTTTTAGAAAAAATTGAGAAATGAGGCCTTCTTACTAATGGAAAAATATGGATGATAAGGAAGATTGATGTATTTTTTTTAATTTTTCTCTTGTATTAGCCAATAATATTAATAAAAAGGGCTTTAACCCCTTTTTTTTATATAAAATATCTCTTATAGAGTAGGGTTAAGTTTACCAAAGCAACAACTTGAGCAAAACTACTCCTGATAATAAACATGACAAAAGAGTCCATACACATTACATAAGTGAAATGTTGGCCATCAATCGTTATTGGAAAAGCCAAGCTCACATTACATATGCATCATGCATTTTTCTTTGTCATACATTCATTTAAAATTTTTCATACACCCTAAATCATGAAACATAGGTCCCTTATCTAAAGTGTACTACACAGGCTAAGATCAAGGATGGAGAACAAATAAAGGGCTCTTTTCGAATCTCGCTTCTAAAGTGATTTGGAATCTATGAGAAATGAAGTTTCCTAACTGACCAATTTGCTTAAGCAACTTCTAAGAGCTAAGAATAGGGAGGGAATGTCTGCCCTACCACTTATAGGAGCACTACTAGCTCACGTTCCCTGGGTATCTCAAAACTTGGGGGCAAACTTAGTAATGAAGTAACACTTTACCTTCTATTCCTCCCCAACCAGCTCAAACTCTGATCACTATAGATTTAATAATTGATGGGCCTTTTGATAATAGGTCTATTGGTTTCATAAACGATGACAAGGTATCTACTTCGAAAGAATGTTTAAGAGCAGTCGAGGGAAATGATTGGTTTGACCCTATGTGAGCATCTGAAGTATGCTCAGTACCAAACATCACTACACCAAAAGATTTTAGGATACCAGAGTTTATTAAATACATTGGGTTGGAATGCCTAAACACTTAGCTTCGATCTTATAGCAACAAAATGGTTGAGGAGATCTATGACGATAAATTATTGATCTATTTTTTCTAAGATAGTCTTGTAGGGTCTGCACTAAGCTGGTACATGAGGTTGGATAATGCCAAGGTCAAAAAATGGAAAGATTTGGTGGAGGCCTTCCTTAAGCAGTACAAGTTCAATTTGGAAATTGCTCCTGACCGAGCGAACCTTATTTTAATGGAGAAAAAAAGCCAAGAGTCAATAAGTGCTTATGCACAAAGATGGAGGGATGAGGCAACACATGTCTAACCCTTTTTGATAGAGACAAAGATGTTGACTTTGTTCGCAAATACCTTGAAGGCACCTTACCATAAGCATCTAATAGGTAACTGATCTCAACATTTCTATTACGCTGAATAGAGTAGGGCATTAAAGTTGGGCACATAGCAGAGCCTTTAAAGAAGAAAGGTTCTACTGAAAGAAAATGGGAAAGTGATGTGATTGATACTTAAAAGTGTATTTTTATCAAGGTTTTATATCATCATTTTGCACTTGAAGTATCAATAACTCCTTAACTAAAACATGTTTTATAATAATATATCTAATAATATAAGATACCTTTAATTTATGGTAAATGTTTATTTTAAATGCATGTGTATCACATAAATGAAAGGATTGATTGATGAATTTAAGAACTGAAATTGAAAGGATAAAGAGATGGTCAAACTTAGAAAAGAGATGTTGGTGAAGTCCAAACCGGAACACTGTTCAGTAATTGGATCATATCTAGAGCTTTAGATATGAGATTTAGGTCAACTTTATATGGATGGAAAGGTAAAACATAGGCCTACAACTTTCATATAGAGCCCAAGATCTAAAAAGGCCATTTTCAAGTTCAAATTGGAGCAACAATAAAGAAGTCTGAATTTGTCCTCTAGCCCGAGCATTATGGAAATGATCTGAATTTTTTTAATAAAAAAGCTAAGATAATTTCCTACAACTTTTATATTTTCAAATGGTTTCAATTTTGACACTATCAATGATGTTTTGGGCAGACAAAAGAAGATAAGGATTGTCACCAAGTCAAGAGTTGGCCACCTACTCATCAATTAGTCATTAAATCAATAGTTTCCCAATTTGATTTATAAAAGGAGGCATTTGCCATGCATTTAGGCATCTTGGTGTCCAGATCAAGATCATACTCTTGCTTTCTCTCTTTGTATTTTTTGTAATGTTTATGTTTTGCTTTTATTAATATGAAGTTTATACCTTTCACTTCCTTTTCTTTACTTAGTTAACTTTTATCTTATTTATGTTCTTATTTTGTTTATCTATTTTTCTTTCTTTCATTATGTCTATCTAAGTTTATTATGTCAAGGTGAAAAGGTTACACTAATAGTGTAAGAATAAGTATAGTATGAACTTAATATGGACTTTAATGTTTGATATTTCCATGTTTTATATTTTTTATCTTGTTCACTCTTTAATACTTTGCTTGTTAAATGACTAATCTTGATTTATATTGTATAAAACTTGGTACAACAAATGTTTGGCACTTTCATAGCCCATACTGTATGGTACAATCAACACCTGAACTATGAAAGGAACTTGATTTCTTATTAACATAAGTTATAATCATGAATACTTGATGAAATTTACAAGTATTAGCATTAATTGAATAAGATGACTAATGTAATCATGTTAACAATCTATAATATGATTGGAACCTCCTTTGTGTGTGGTTTCCAATTGAATAATAAGAGTTTATACTATATTTGTTTTACATACCATTAGTGGAACCTTTAACCTTGACATTTGTTATTATCCTTGTTTAATCCTTAAACGTGAATGAGAGTGTGGTCACATACATCAAGTGGTATACTTTGTAAGGTGTCTTCTTTATTTTCATAAAATATGGCCGAAGAAGATAATTGATCACTTTAAAATGAGAATAATGAGAATAACCATGCTAAAACACTTAGAGACCACATGAATCCCACAAGAACAAGTGCACCATCATGCATAGTTTTTTCAGCATGATGCATCTCATTTTAATTTTAAGCCAGACATTATTCACCTTTACCTTCTTTTCATGGCTTGGAATTGGAAAATTCATACTTGCATTTAAGGGAATTTGAAGAGGTGTGCAACACATATAATAATTTAAATTGTAGCATGAAAACCATCAGATTAAAGCTTTTTCCTTTTTCATTAAAAGATAAAGCTAAAACACAGCTACAAAATTTAAGACAAGGATCCATTCGTGCTTGGGATGAAATGCAACAACAGGTTTTAAAGAAGTTTTTCCCATCTCATAGAACAAACTCTTTCAAAAGACAATTCACCACTTTCACTCAAAAACCAGGAGAAACATTTTACCAATGTTAGGATAGGTATCAAGACTTGCTTAATACTTGTCCTCATCATGGTTTTGAAACATGGAGATTGATTTCATATTTTTATGAAAGGTTAACACCTAGAGATAAGCTAATGGTTGAATTCATGTGCAATGGAACTTTTGAAGATAAAGATCCTGATGAAGCAATGGAGTACATAGACTTGTTAGCTAGAAAAGTGGAGGCACTAGAATTGAAAAAGAGTGGTCAACTAAAATTTGTTGAAAACATTGGGTGTCAAATATGTGAAACAAATGAACACTCAACCAATAATTGTCTAACCTTGCCTTCTTTTAAGGAATGTCTCCATGAAGAAGTTCATGCTTTAAATAGTTTCCAAAGGGCCAACCACAACCCATACTCACAAACATATAACCCTGGTCGGAGAAATCACCTAAATTTTAATTGGAAGACTGAGAACAATAATGCACAAACTTCATAACCACCATTTCAAGCCCACCATAATTTCCAAAATTCTCATAGATATGCACCTCCTTATACTCTACCTCCTAGAAGAAATCTTGAGGAAACATTGCATGCATTCATTGAGGAGCAAGAGACAATCAATACTCAACTTGCTCAAAACATGACAGTTTTTAAAGATACTCTTGCAAAATTAACATTTGCTCTCAGTTTCCAAGAGAAAGGTAAGTTTCCATCTCAACCACAATAAAATCCCAAGGGGCAATACAATGCAAATGTAAGTAGTTCCGGAAGCCAACACATGCATCAAATCAAATCAGTCACTACTCTTTACAGTGGTAAGGTTATTGAAAAACCCTCTCTTAAACCTTATGAGAAAGATGATGAGTCAATCTCTAAGGATAAGGAAGGGGTTGAATATGAAAATTGCAAAGAAAAGAGTGATTTTCCACCAATACTTCCATTTTCTCAAGCCATGACCAAACAAAGAAAAGTCAATCACAACTCTAAAATCTTTGAAACTTTCAAACAGGTAACAATCAACTTTATTTTAGGACGTTCATTTATTACAACTTCTAATGTATTAATTAATTGTAGGAATGGACTGATGAAGCTATCATTTGGAAACATGACATTGAAGATGAATATTTTCAATATTTGCAAGCAACGTTGAGATGATAATGATTTACAAGAAGTAAATCATATTGATGAATTAGTTTATGATCAACTTGAATCTACTTTAAGTAAAAATGAGTTAGAGGAATCTGAAGATTTGCAAATGATTTATTGTGAGGAAGAAATCATTGATGAAAAAAGCATAAAAAATATTGATGTAGATCTTTTGTCAAAAGTGACAATAAATTTGACATCTGACATCACACCAATCGATGATTACTTTCCTTATGAATTCTTACTTTCTCTTAGTCCAATGCCTTGGTATGATAAAAATATTAATTTTCTTCCTTTAGGAGATTTGCCAGTTGATTGGAGTTCCCAAGACAAAGAAACATTTTTGAACAAAGTGAAGAACTTTTATTGTGATGACCCTAACTTATTCAAATATTGTCCTGATCAAATATTTCAAAGATTCATTCCTGACAATGAGGTAAGTAGTGTCATTAAATTTTGTCATTGTGAAGCATATAGAAGTTATTTCTCATAAAAAAATAGTTGCAAAAATCTTTCAAAATGGATTTTATTGGCCCACCATGTTTAAGGACACGCATACATTCTGTAAAACTTGTGAAAATTGTCAAAAAATCTGATACTAGTAAAAAAGTTTCGTTTTATAATTCTCAACTCTATTCATTCCCTATAGAGCTACGATCAAGATGGAGCAATCCTTATGAGGCCTGTGATATTGAGAATTCAATGAATGACAATATTTTTAAGAAAAATGGACATTGTTTGAAAGCTTACTTTGATAATTTTCCTAGTAAAAATGAATCAACTAGTTTGAATGATCTTGTAGATAAATGTTAATTATTTTGTTTTTTTCTCACATTATTTTTGTGTTTCTTTTTTAGTGATTTTTGCTAGTTTCTCTCACCTTAGTCAAATGGCAGATAACGGTACTTCGTGACTTAAGTTGGTTCTTTTAGTTTCCTATAATAACTAATATCTGTATATATATTTGTGTAATTCTTTGAATCTCTCTTTCGATTCTCATTTAATAATGAATACTAATCTTGAAAAAGTATTTTCCTGCTCTGTCTTAGAATGCAATTACAAAAATTTACCGTACTAGATGTGCAAGATTGAGATTGTTAATGAATCTAGAATTCCTGAAGATATTTGCTAGTTGATTAAGCAAAGGTCCGAATATTAGGTGAGTCCTCTAACTCCTTCATTTCACACATGCCTGGAACAGGTAAAAGCACTTTTGCAAAGAAATGTAATGCAAAATGACTGAAAGTCTATCATCAATGTGCTACATGTACTTGTAATGCAGAAGGTCATTCTTTGAGAATGGTATCTATAAACCATGAAAATAAAATACAATTCATTAAGGATGCCTTAAGTAAGGAGTCTTTAGATAATCTTCTATTGACTTTTGAGACGCATCCTAGTGGAGATGTGCATCATGCAATGCATGATTTATAACCACTATTTCATAAAGAACATGATCGACTTAGTCTTGGGAATCTGACTAAAAAAGACCCTGTTTGCCAGTTTTTAAGAAAACTGGACAGAAAGCCTATCCCCGACCCATAGAGGGCGTTTAAACCGTTTTTGGACATAAAACCAAGGGAAGATGTGAGCCACAATCACAACTACCTGTACATATATATGATTTTTCAAAAGTAAATAAATAACAGAGAGAGAGAGTGTGTGTGAGACTCTAGTTGGCCTACATATAGGTGGTATGATTGCCTTTCTAATTTCTCATCAATAAAATCCTCTCTTCCTTCCTTTCATTTCTATTGAACCCATGCATTCAACAAATATAGAAGTGTGTAGAAATGGCAAGTTCCTCAGGTCATCACATAAGAAATTTTTGTGTTTTCGATGGATCTACTCCTAGAAAAGAAAATGAGTTTTTAGAATCCGCAAATAATGTTGGTCAAGTGCTAATTGAGAGAAAGATTCATTTAGTGTATGGGGGAGCCAGTCTTGGGTTAATGCGAGGTGTGTCAATAGCTATATTTTTAAGAGGTAGTCAAGTTTTGGGGGTCATCCCCGAAGCTTTAGCACAAGGGGATATCATTAGAAAAACAATTAGAGAGGAACTACATGTCTCCACAATGTCTGCATGAATAAATGCAATGTTTAACCATGCTGATGCCTTACCGATGGTCTAGACACATTGGAAGAGATCTTTCATATTTCCTCTTAGGCCCAACTACACATTCACTATAAACCCATAGGTTTGTTAAATGTTAATGGTTATTATGATAAGTTGTTGGCTTTTCTTGATCATGCTGTGGAACAGGAATTTCTAACATCTTC
This sequence comes from Populus ilicifolia, assembly GCA_015708895.1. Taxonomy (NCBI): domain Eukaryota; kingdom Viridiplantae; phylum Streptophyta; class Magnoliopsida; order Malpighiales; family Salicaceae; genus Populus; species Populus ilicifolia. The sequence goes on along the minus strand of SRLM01002009.1, from coordinate 44,191 downwards.
TACATGACAAATCATAATCTCTACTGCTACTGCTGAACAATTAATTGACCAACTACAATCTTTCATTCTTGTAATTGATCCTTCTATGAGTCGCATAAATTAGTCAACTAAGGAAATCTATAAAAAGCTTAGATTGGATTTGAGCCTTTATTTGTGAATCTTTATGTCTTTTGCTTTATTATTCTATTTTGTTGTTTCTTATATTTGTTTCAGTGTGTTTCAGGTTTGTTAGTGCTTGTTATTTTAGGTGATATCTTCTATACTCTATTTTTCTACCTTTAAACATTGAGGACAATGTCTCGTTTTAGTTGGGGGGAGAGGGTAGTACCTAAAAGAAAAAAAAAACTAATTGTGTTTTTTATTTCATAAAGCATGAGCAAAATTGTTGTTACTATGATGGCATAACAAAGAGAACATTTTATGACTCTTAAGACGCATCTTAGTAATCATTCCTAACAAGGTCTATCATAATACTTCTTGAAATATTCAACTTTACAAACTCTTGCATTGTTATCACTTAATTCTACTCATATACATATTTAACATGTATTCTTAGACCTTAATTTACACACACACACTTTAAACATATGATTGTGGGTTGCCTATTGGATTATTATATTATTTATGTTCTTTTGTTAAAAGTAACCATTAAGGGAAAGGAATAATATACAATTAAAAAAAAACAAAGAAAAGAAGAAAAAATGATAATAATAAAAATGTAGATAAGTTTTGTTTTGTAGCCTCCCTAACCTAAGCAATTAAGCTCGAGGGGCGTTTTAACACCTAATAACCTAAAGTCAACTGACTTGGGAGCTATTGACCCAACACTTGTTACATGGGTTAAGGAGAAAAACTTAAAGGAATCAAACATTGCACTATCTACATATCAGTATCTGCGACCCAAGTTACTAAGCTCGTAGGGGTATCTTAACACCTAATGCCCTAAGACCAACTAGTCTGGGAATCATTAGCTAAAAGCTCGTTAAATGAGTTATAGATGCATGGTGTTTTAAATTATATATATATATATTAAAAAAAACATAGAAGAAAAAAATAATAATCCTAACCTAAGAAAGTTAACCTTAAACATTAGAACAAAAAATTTATTTTCTTCCAAGAAAAGCCTTATAATTATGTGTTGATACATTGAGTACAAAAGAAAGGTTTATGAATATCTTGTTAAGAGGCATTGAGTAGGTATATAAATTTAAGGAGAATTTGTTTGTCTGGATAGATTAATGGAAGTTGAATGATAAATACTGACACGACAAAAAGATTGATGTCTTCTCCAAAATGCAGGAGTGTTGAAGTAATAAATAATCTGGCAAGACCGGGGGCGAACCACAGGGAAGTTAATTGTACAAATTATAAACAATAGCAATAATAATAATAATAATAATAGTAATAGTAGTAGTAGTAGTAGTAACACTAATAAAGAAAAAGAAGAAGAAGAAAAAGAAAAATTGATGAGAACTTTGAGATGAAAAATTAAAGTAATGATTAAACAATGATAACAAACAATGTCAAGGTTAGAGGATCCACTAATGGTATGTCAAACAAGTATAGTATAAACTCTTATTATTCAATTGGAAACCACACACAAAGGAGGTTCCAATCATATTATAGATTATTAACATGATTACATTAGTCATCTTATTCAATTAAGGCTAATACTTGTAAATTTCATCAAGTATTCATGATTATAACTTATGTTAACAACAATCAAGTTCCTTTCATAGCTCAGGTGTCGATTATACCATATAGTATAGGCTATAAAAGTGTCAAGCATTTGTTGTACCAATTGTTATACAACATAAATCAAGATTAATCATTTAACAAGCAAAGTATTAAAGAGTGAACAAGATAACAAATATAAAACATGTTAGTATCAAACATTAAAGTCCATATTAAGTTTATACTATACTTATTCTTACACCATTAGTGTAACCTTTTCACCTTGACATAATAAACTTAGCTAGACATAATGAAAGAAAGAAAAATAGATAAAAAAAATAAGAACATAAATAAAATAACAGTTAACTAAGTAAAGGAAAGAAAATGAAAGGCATAAACTTAATATTAATGAAAGCAAAGCATAAACATTACAAAAAATACAAAGAGAGAAAGTAAGAGCATGATCTTGATGTGGACACCAAGATGCCTAAATTTGTTTGACATACCATTAGTGGAACCTCTAACCTTGACATTTGTTATTATCATTATTTAATCTTTACATTGATATTCCTTCTCAAAGCTCTCAACTTCTTTTTCTTCTTCTCCATCACTTTCTTTACTACTACTACTACTACTACTACTACTACTACTACTACTACTACGACTTCTATTAGTATTGTTGTTAATGTGATTACTATTATTGTTGTTTATAATTATCGTTTATAATTTGTACAATTAACCTCCTTGTGGTTCTACGTCGTTCTTGCCGGGTTATTTATTACTTTGACACTCCTGCACTTGAGAGAAGACAATAATCTTTTAGGCGTGTCATGATGTTAATAACTTGGAAGGTGAGTACAAAGGAAACAAAGTAAATTACCAAAACCCATAAATGCCTACCCCTTAATTTGTCAACATGAACTTTACTAAACCTTTTAACACTAATCGAACAAATCACCAACCAAACAACCACTAAGGCCATATAGAAGATATACTTCAGAGCAACTACTTCCACTACCTATGCCTTTAAGAGACTTGTATGCTAAACTACTAAGCATTGAATATATAGCTTCAATCCTTCTACCGCCCTTTCCCATATGGTATATGATTAGTACTTAAAGGTGTATTTTTATCAAGGTTTTATATCATCATTTTGTACTTGAAGTATCAATAACTCCTTAATTAGAGCATGTTTTATAATAACATGTCTAATAATATAAGATACATTTAATATATGGTAAGTGTTTATCTTAAATGCAGACCTATTACATAAATCAAAGGATTAATTAATGAGTTTAACTACTGAAATTGAGAAGACAAAGAGAGGACTAAGCTTAGAAAAGAGATGTTGATTCATCCAAACTGGAACACCATTCGATTATTGGATCATAACTGGAGCTGTAGAAATTGGAGTTAGTTCTAGTTTATAAGAATGGAAAGCTCAAAGGCTAGAAACTTTCTTGAAGAGTTTAAGATTTAAAACGGTTATTTTCAAGTTCAAATATAGCAATAAAAGAGAAGTCGGAATTTGTCTTGCAATTTAGACACTATTTAATATTTAGCCCATATCTTGAGTTCTAAAAGTCTAATGTGCCGATTGTTGTTTTATTAGAAAGTTGAGACAATTTCCTAGAACTTTCTTAAAGATTATCTATTCAAGTTCTGATATTAGGAATGACATTTTGTTTAGACAAAAAAAATATAAGGATTGTCACCCAATCAAGATGTGGTCATCGACTTAATAATTCGTCATTAAATCAATAATTCTAAATTTTGGCTTATAAAAAGAGGTATTTTCCATGCATTTAGGCATCTTGGTTTTCAAATCAAGATCATATTCTTACTTTCTTTTTATTTTTGCGATGTTTATGTTTTGCTTTCTTTAATCTCTTGTTTATACTTTTCATCATAACTATGTTCTTATGCAGTTTATTTATGTTTCACTTCTTCATAGTGTTTTGCTAAATTTATTACTTTAAGGGAAAAAAATTTCACTAATGGTGTTAGAATATATATATATATATATATATATATATATAATATAAACTCAACATGAACTTCAATGTTTATATAATTTCAACTCCTGATGAGAATGATTTGCTTCTTTATAAGAATAATCAGAATAATCGAGTGATAGCATTTAGAGACAACTTGAATCCAACAAGAACAAGTACACTATCATGTATAGTTTTCCCTACTAATGCATCTTACTTTAATTTTAAGGTAGATATTATTCAACTTTTACTTGTTTTTCATGGCTTAGATTTAGAAAATTCACACTTGCATTTAAAGGTATTTAAGGAGGTCTGTAACACTTATAATGATTTAAATTATAGCATGAACACAATCAAATTTAGGCTTTTTTCTTTTTTATTAAAAGATAAAGCTAAAACACGACTACAAAATCTTAAGTTAGGATCTATTCGTGCTTAAGATGAAATGCAACAATAATTTTTAAAGTAGTTTTTTCGTTTTACAGAACAAACTCTTTTAAAATACAAATCACCATTTTCACTTGAAAATCAGGAGAAACATTTTACCAATATTGGGATAGGTATTGAGACTTGCTTAATACTTACCCTTATCATGGTTTTGAAACATGGAGATTAGTTTCATAATTTTATAAAGGGTTAACTCCTAGAAATAGGCAAATGGTTGAATTGATGTGCAATGGAAATTTTGAAGATAAAGAACCTGATGAAGCAATGAAGTACCTAGACATACTAGCTGAAAATGCTCAAAATTAGGACACTACAAGTACTTGTGAGGCAACAGGTAAAACTCAACCTCATACATCTAGTGGAGGAATGTACAACCTTAGAAAAGATCATGACCTTCAAGCCAAATTTGCATCTTTAGCTAGGAAAGTCGAGACACTAAAATTGAAAAGAGGTGGTCATTTGAAATCTATTCAAGAAATTATACATCAAATTTGTGAAACTAATGAACACTTAACCAATAATGGTCCAACTTTTCCTTCTTTCAAGGAATGTCTCTATAAACAAGTCAATGCTATAAACAATTTTCAAAGGCCAAATCAAAATTCATAGTTACAAATATATAACCTTAGTTAGAGAAATCATCTAAATTTCAGTTGAAAGAGTGGTAACAATAATCCACTAACTTCACAACCATCATCTCAAACACACTATAATTTTTAAAATTCTTACGGATTTGTACCTCCTTATGCTCCCCCTTCTATAAAAAAATCTTAAGGAAACATTTCATGCATTCATTGAAAAGCAAGAGACAAGTAACACTCAAAATGCTCAAACTATAGAAGATTTGAAAGAAACTCTTGCAAAGTTCACATTCAGTCTTAGCTTTCATGAGAAAGGTAAATTTTCATCTCAACCTCAGCAAAATCTCAAAGGGCAATACAATTCAAGCGTGAGTAGCTTTAGAAGCCAATATATATATTAAGTCAAATTAGTTACTACTCTCTACAATGGTAAGGTTATTGAAAAACATATTCTTAAACTTTGCGAAAAAAATGATGAGTTAATCTCTAAAGGTAATGAAAAGGTTAAACTTGAACATTTCAAAGAAAAGACTAATTCTTTACCAATACTTCCATTTTCTCTTGCGATGACCAAACAAAGAAAAGTTAATGACAATTCTAAAATCTTTAAAACTTTCAAAAGGGTAAGGATCAATATACCTTTGTTAGATGCTATTAAACAGGTATCTTCCTATGCTAAATTTTTGAAAGATTTGTGCATTGTGAAGAGAAAAATGAATGTGAAAAAGAAATTTTTTTAGCCAAACAAGTAGGTGTCATTTTTTAGAACAATAATGCTTTAAAATATAAAGACTTTGGTTGTCCTATAATTTCTTGCTTTATTAGAGAACATAAAATTAAAAGAGTTTTACTTGATCTTGGAGCTAGTGTGAATTTACTTTCATATTCGGTTTTTTAAAGTCTCAATCTAGGTGAGTTAAAACCAACTTCTGTAACTTCTTTACATGCTAATAGATCTCTAAAAGTGCTTATAGGAATAATTGAAGATGTATAGTATAGGTTGATTAATGCATTTATCATGTGGATTTTATTATGTAGAATATATAACCTGTTGAAGCATGTAATTCATTTCTTATTATTTTAGGATGTCCATTTTTTGCAACTTTAAATACATTGATTAATTATAGGAATAGACTGATGAAGCTATCATTTGAAAACATGACACTGGATATTAATATTTTTAACATTTATAAGCAATCTAGAGATAATAATGATTTACATGAAGTAGATGTTATTGAAAAGTTTGATGAATATGCATATTTGCAAATGATTTATTCTTAAGAAAAAATCAAGTACAAAAAAAGCACTAAAAATGTTAATATGGATCTTTTGTCATGTTGATAATAGATTCGATATCTGACATCACACCAATCTATAGTTACTTTTTTATATATAAATCTTTACTTTCTCTTAGTTCAATGCCTTGGTTTGTTTAAAATATCAATTTACTTGCTTCAAAATTTTTACCAGCTCACTAGAGTACCGAAGACAAAAGAAAGTTATTGAATGAAATAAAGAATTTTTATTGGGATGACCCTTACTTGTTCAAATATTATCCTGATAAATATTTTAAAGTTTTATATATAGTGTCTTGAACTTTATCATTTAAGGCATATGAGAGTCATTTTTCATCAAAAAAGATGATTACAAAAACCTTCCAATAAGGATTCTAATGGCCAATAATGTTCAAAGACACATCTATTCTACAAAGCTTGTGAATATTATCAAAAGTCAGGATTTATTTCAAAACATAAAAAATCTTTAGATAATCTTTTATTGATTTTTGAGACATATCATGGTGGAGATGTGCATTGTACAATTCATGAATTACAACCCAATTTTGATAATGAACATGCTCCTCATAGTCTATGAATTTGACTAAAAAAAACCATATTTGCTAGTATTAAAAAAAACTGGATGGGTGATTAGTACTTATAATATATTTTTTTTATCAAGGTTTTATGTTATCATTGTGCACTTAAAGTATCAATAACTCCTTAACTAAAACATGTTTTATAATAAGATATCTAATAATATAAGATACCTTTAATTTATGGTAAATGTTCATTTTAAATACAGGCCTATCACATAAATGAAAAGATTGATTGATGAATTTAAGAATTGAAATTGAAACGACAAAGAGATGGTAAAACTTATAAAAGAGATGTCGATGTAATCTAACCGGAACACTATTCGGTAATTAGGTCATATCTAGAGTTGTAAATCTTAGATTTAGGTCTACTTTACATGGATGGAAAGGTAAGACATAGGCCTATAACTTTCATATGGAGCCCAAATCTAAGAAGGTCATTTTCAAGTCAAAATTGGAGCAATAACAAAGAGGTCTGAATCTGTCCTCCAACCCGAGCACTATTCAATTTTTGGCCCATATCTGGAGTTCTAGAAGTCCAAATAATCTAAATGTTTTATATAAGAAAGATGAGATAATTTCCTACAACTTTCATGTTTCAAGTTATTCCAATTTTGACGTTATCAATGATATTTTGGGCAGACAAGAGAAGATAAGGATTGTCACCAAGTCAAGAGTTGGTCACCCACTCATCAATTAGTCATCAAATTAATAGTTTCTAATTTTGGCCTATAAAAGGAAGCATTTGCCATGCATTTAGGCATTTTGGTTTCCAGATCAAGATCATGCTCTTGCTTTCTCTCTTTATATTTTTTGTAATGTTTATGCTCTTGCTTTCATTAATATCAAGTTTATGCCTTTGATTTACTTAACTGTTATCTTATTTATGTTCTTATTTTGTTTTTTTTTCTTTCATTATGTCTAGCTAAATTTATTATGTCAAGGTATAGTGTAAGAATAAGTATAATATAAACTTAATATGGACTTTAATATTTGATACTAGCAAGTTTTGTATTTGTTATCTGGTTCACTCTTTAATACTTTGCTTGTTAAATGACTAATCTTGATTTATGTTGTATAACATTTGGTACAACAAATGATTGGTACTTTCATAGCCCATACTATATGGTCTTACCGACACCTCAGTTATGAAAGGAACTTGATTTGTTGTTAACATAAGTTATAATCATGAATGCTTGATGAGATTTACAAGTATTAGCATAAATCAAATAAGAAGACTAATGTAATCATGTTAACAATCTATAATCAAATTGGAACCTCCTTTATGTGTGGTTTTCAATTGAATAATAAGAGTTTATACTATACTTGTTTGACATACCACATTAGATGATCCTCTAACATTGTAAATTCTTATTATCATTGTTTAATCCTTATATTAATATTCCATCTCAAAGTTCTCATCTTTTTTTTCTTCTTCTCCTTTTTTTCTTTATTATTATTATTATTATTATTATTACTACTACTACTACTACTATTCTTATTCTTATTCTTATTCCTATTGTTGTTGTTGTTGTATTAGTATTATCTGTAATTTATACAATTAATCTCTCTATGGTTCAACCCTGATCTTGCCGGGTTATTTATTACTTTGACACTCCTTCACTTGGGAGAAGACATTAATCTTTTCATTGTGTCAAGTTTTTGGCGCTGTTGCTGAAGAGGTAAGTTCTTGTACAAATTATAGTATTTTTTTTATTCTCTTTTCACTGTATGTAACTTTATTTCTTTGTTCTTATTTCTTCTGCTTTTATTTTCTTCTTCCTCTTATTTTGTTCCTACATGTGCATCGAGACATTTTATCAATGTTGGGATAGGTATCGAGACTTGCTTAATACTTGCCCTCATCATGGTTTTAAAACATGGAGATTGATTTCATATTTTTATAAAAGGTTAACACCTAGAGATAGGCAAATGATTGAACTGATGTGCAATGAAACGTTTGAAGATAAAGACCCTAATGAAGCAATAGAATACTTAGACTTGTTAGCTGAAAATGCTCAAAATTAGCACACCGTGAGTACTTATAAGGCACCAAGTAAAACTCAATCTCATATATCTAGTGGAGGTATGTACAACCACAGGGAACATCATGACCTCTAAGTCAAGTCTGCATCTTTAGCTAGAAAACTAGAGGCAATAGAATTAAAAAAGAATGGTAAATTAAAATTTGTTGAAAATGGTGTGTGTCAAATATGTGAAACAAATGAACACTCAACTAATAACTATCCAACCTTACCTTCTTTTAACGAATGTCTCCATGAACAAGCCCATTTTTTAGATAGTTTCCAAAGGGCCAACCACAACCCATACTCGTAAATATAAAATTCTGGTTGAAGAAATCACCCAAATTTCAATTGGAAGAGTGATAATAACAATGTACAAACTTCACAACCACCATTTCAAACACACCATATTTTCCAAAATTCTTATGGATATGCACCTCCTTATGCTTCACCTCCTAGAAGAAATCTTGAGGAAATATTGCATGCATTCATTGAAAAGCAAGAGACAACCAATACTCAACTTGCTCACAACATGATAAATTTTAAAGATACTTAAAATTGAAAGAGCCTTACTTGATCTCGGAGCCAGTGTGAATTTACTTCCATATTTAGTTTTTCAAAGTCTCATTCTAGGTGAGTTAAAACCAACTTCTATAACTCTTTTACTTGCCCATAGATCTATAAAAGTGCCTAGAGGAATAATTGAAGATGTGTTAGTACAAGTTGATAAATTCATTTATCTTGTGGATTTTATTGTCTTCGACACATAACCTGTTGAAGTATGTAATTCATTTCCTGTTATTTTAGGACGTTCGTTTCTTGCAACTTCCAACGTATTGATTAATTGTAAGAATGGACTGATGAAGCTATCATTTTGAAACATGACATTGGAGAAGAATATTTTCAATATTTGTAAACAACTTGGAGATGAAAATGATTTACAAGAAGTAGATCATATTGATGAATTAGTTTATGATCAATTTGAATCTAGTTTAAGTAAAAATAAGTTGGATGAATCTGAAAATTTGCAAATGATTTATTCCGAGGAAGAAATCATAGATGAAAAACACACCGAAAATGTTGATGTGGATCTTTTATCAAAAGTGACAACAAATTCTACATGTGACATCACATTAAAATAACTACTTATACATACACATGTTTTTTTTTAAATATATATATATAATAATAAAAGAGAGAGAGACTCCAACTGGCCTACATATAGGTGATATAATTACCTTTTCACTTTCTCATCTATAAATTCTTCTCTTCATTCCCTTTATTTCTACTCAACCCATACATTCCACATATATCAAAGTGTGTACAAATGACATGTTCCTCAAGCCATCAAATATGAAATATTTGTGTTTTTGATGGATTTAGTCCTGGGAAAGAAAAAATATTTTTAGAATCAGCAAATCATCTTAGTTAGGTATTAGCTACAAGAAAGATTTATTTAGTGTATGGAGAAGGTAGCCTTGGGTTAATAGGGAGTGTGTCAATAGCTACATTTTTAGGAGGTAGTCACGTTTTGGGGGTTGTCCCCAAAGCTTTAGCAAATGGTGATATTATTGGAACAAAAATTGGAGAGGAACCACGGGTCTCCATAATGTCTGATCAAATGAATACACTATTTAAACATGCTGATGCCTTCATTGCCTTGCTAGGTGGTCTGGCCACATTGGAAGAGATCTTTCATATTTCCTCTTGGGCCTAACTTCACATTTACCATAAACCCATCAATTTGATAAATGTTAATGGTTATTCTGATAAGTTGTTGCCTTTTCTTGATCATGTTGTGGAACAAGAATTTCTAACATCTTTAACACGATAAATTATAATCTTTGCTGCTGATTAGTACTCAAAAGTGCATTTTTATCATAGTTTTATATCATCATTTTGCACTTGAAGTATCAATAACTCCTTAATTAGAGTACGTTTTATAATAATCTATCTAATAATATAAGATACCTTTAATTTGTGGTAAATGTCCATTTTAAATACAGACCTATCACATAAATGAAAGGATTGATTGATGACTTTAAGAACTTCAATTGCAAAGGCAAAGAGATGATCAAACTTAGAAGAGAGATGTCAGTGCAATCCAAACCGGAACATTGTTCGGTAATTGGGTCATATCTAGAGCTATAGATCTCAGATTTAGGTCTACTTTATATGGATGGAAAGGTAAGACATAGGCCTACAACTTTCATATGGAGCCCAAGATCTAAAAAGGCCATTTTCAAGTCCAAATTGTTGCAACAACAAAGAAGCCCGAATCTGTCCTCCAGCCAGAGCACTGTTCAGTATTTTGGCCATATCTGGAGTTCTAGAAGTCGAAATAAGCTGAAGTTTTTACCCAAGAAAGCTGAGACAATTGCCTAGAACTTTCATGTTTTCAAGTGGCTTTAATTTTGATGTCATCAATGACATTTTGGGCAGACAAGAGAAGATAAGGATTGTCACCAAGTCAAGGGTTGGCCATCTACTCATCAATAGTTCTCAATTTTGTCCTATAAAAGGAGGCACTTGCCATGCATTTAGGCATATTGGTGTCCAGATCAAGATCATGCTCTTGTTTTCTCTCTTTGTATTCTTTATGCTTTGTTTTCATTAATATCAAGTTTATGCCTTTCATTTCCTTTCCTTTCCTTAGTTAACTTTTATGTTCTTATTTTGTTTATCTATTTTTCTTTCTTTCATTATGTCTAGCTAAGTTAATTATGTCAAGGTGAAAAGGTTACACTAATGGTGTAAGAATAAGTATGGTATAAACTTAATATGGACTTTAATGTTTAATACTAACATGTTTTATATTTGTTATCTTGTTCACTCTTTAATACTTTGCTTGTTAAATGATTAATCTTGATTTATGTTGTATAACAATTGGTACAACAAATGCTTGGCACTTTCATAGCCCATACTGTATGGTATAACCGACACCTGAGCTATGAAAGGAACTTGATTTGTTGTTAACATAAGTTATAATCATGAATGCTTGACGAAATTTACAAGTATTAGCATTAATTGAATAAGATGACTAATGTAATCATGTTAACAATCTATAATCTGATTGGAACCTCCTTTATGTGTGGTTTCCAATTGAACAATAAGAGTTTATACTATACTTGTTTGACATACCATTAGTGGAACCTCTAACCTTGACATTTGTTATTATCATTGTTTAATATTTACTTTAATATTCTATCTCCAAGTTCTCATCATCATCATCTTCTTCTTCTTTTTCTTTATTATTATTTTTATTATTATTACTATTATTATTATTGTTGTTGTTGTTGTTGTTGTTGTTGTTGTTGTTGTTGTTGTTATTGTTACTATTATTATTATTATTGTTGTTATTGTTATTATTGTTGTTGTTATATTGTTGATATTTATAATTTGTACAATAACCTCCCTGTGGTTCGACCCCGGTCTTGCTGGGTTATTTATTTCTTCGACACTCCTGCACTTGGGAGAAGACATCGATCTTTTCGTCGTGTTAATCTGCTCTTAGTTTCCAAAAGAAAGGTAAGTTTCCATCTCAACCACAACAAAATCCTAAGGGGCAATACAATGCAAATGCAAGTAGTTCCGGAAGCCAACACATGGATCAAGTCAAATCAGTCACTACTCTTCGCAGTGGTAAGGTTATTGAAAAACCCTCTCTTGAACCTTATGAGAAAAATGATGAGTCAATCTCTGAGGGTAAGGAAGAGGTTAAACCTAAAAATTGCAAAGAAAAGACTGATTCTCCACCAGCACTTCCATTTCCTCAGGCCATGACCAAACAAAGGAAAGTCAATCACAAATCTGAAATCTTTGAAATTTTCAAACAGGTAAGAATCAATATACCTTTGCTGGATGCTATTAAAGAGATTCCTTCCTATGCTAAATTTTTGAAAGATCTATGCACTGTGAAGAGGAAACTGAATGTGAAAAAGAAAGTCTTTCTAGCCGAACAAGTAATTGCTATTCTTCAGAACAATAATGCTTTGAAATATAAAGATCCTGGTTGTCTACAATTTCTTGCTTTATTGGAGAGCATAAAATTGAAAGAGCCTTACTTGATTTTAGTGCTAGTGTGAATTTACTTTCATATTCAGTTTTTCAGAGTTTTAATCTAGGTGAGTTAAAACCAACTTCTATAACTCTTTTACTTGCTGATAGATCTGTAAAAGTGCCTCGAGGAATAATTGAAGATGTGTTAGTACAAGTCGATAAATTCATTTATCCTGTGGATTTTGTTGTCTTGGACACACAACCTGTTGAGGCATGTAATTCATTTCCTGTTATTTTAGGACGTCCGTTTCTTGCAACTTCTAATGCATTGATTAATTGTAGGAATGGACTAATGAAGCTATTATTTGGAAACATGACATTGGAGATGAATATTTTCAACATTTACAAGCAACCTGCAGATGATAATGATTTACAAGAAGTAGATCATATTGATGAATTAGTTTATGATCAACTTGAATCTATTTTAAGTAAAAATGAGTTGGATGAATCTGAAGATTTGCAAATGATCTATTCTAAGGAAGAAATCACGGATGAAAAAAGCACCAAAAATGTTGATGTGAATCTTTTGTCAACAGTGACAATAGATTTGACATCTGACATCACACCAATCAATGATTATTTTCCTAACGAATCCTTACTTTCTCTTAATCCAATGCCTTGGTATGATAAAAATATTAATTTTCTTGCTTTAGAAGATTTGCCAGCTGATTGGAGTACTAAAGACAAAGAAAAGTTTTTGAACGAAGTGAAGAACTTTTATGGTGATGACCCTAACTTATTCAAATATTGTCCTGATCAAATATTTCAAAGATTCATTCCCGACAATGAGGTAAGTAGTGTCATTAAACTTTGTCATTCTGATGCATGTGGAAGTGATTTCTCGTCAAATAAGACTGCTGCAAAAATCTTTCAAAATGAATTTTATTGGCCTACCATGTTCATAGACACGCATGCATTCTACCAAGATGGACGAATTCTTATAGGGCCTGTGATATTGAGAATTCAATGAATGACAATGATTTTAAGGAAAATGAACATCGTTCGAAAGCTTACTTTGATAATTTTCCTAGTGAAAATAAATCAACTGATTTGAATGATCTTGTAGATAAAGGTTGATTATTTTATTTCTCTCACATTGTTTTTGTGTTTCTTTTTGAGTGATTTTTTTTGCTAGTTTCTCTGACCCTGGTCAAATGGCGGATAACGGTACTCCGTGACTTAAGTCGGTTCTTTCAGTTTCCCATAATAATTGATATCTGTATATACATTTCTGCAATTCTTTGAATCTCTTTTCCAATTCTCATTTGAAAATGGACACTAATCTTGCAAAATTGAAAAAGTATTTTCCCGCTCTGCCTCAGAATGCGATTACAAAAATTTACCGTGCTAGATGTGCAAGATTGAGATTGTTAATGAATCATGGAATTCCTGAAGATATTCGCTGGTTGATTGAAGCAAAAGTCTGATTATCAGGTGAGTCCTCTAACTCCTTCATTTCACACTTGCCTGGAACAGGTAAAAGTACTTTTGCAAAGAAGCGTTGTGCAAAACGACTCAAAGTCTATCATCGATGTGCTAGATGGACTTGTAATACACAATGTCGTTCTTTAGGAATGATATCTATAAACCATGAAGATAAAATACAATTCATTAAGGATGACCTGAGTAAGGAGTCTTTAGATAACCTTCTATTGACTCTTGGGACGCATCCTAGTGGAGATGTGCATCGTGTAATTCATGATTTATGGCCACTATTTCATAAAGAACATGATCGACTTAGTCTTGGGAATCTGACTAAAAAAAACCCTGTTTGCCAGTTTTCAAGAAAACTGGATGGAAAGCCTATCCTCGACCCATAGAGGGCGTTTAAGCCATTCTTTGACGTAAAACTAAGGGAAGATGTGAGCCACAATCACAACTACCTGTACATACACATGCTCTTTGTGTCTTTTGGTTTTATTAT
>SRLM01002009.1:15666-29365 GCA_015708895.1 Populus ilicifolia | reverse complement strand
CATTCGTAACAAGGTCTATCATAATACTTCTTGAAATATTCAGATTTACAAACTCTTGCATTATTATCACTTAAGTCTGCTCATATACTTAATTAACATGTATTCTTAAACCTTAATTTACATACACATATGATTGTGGGTTGCATATTGGATTATTACATTATTTATGTTCTTTTGTTAAAGGTAACAACTAAGGGAAAGGGATAGTATATAATTAAAAAAATAAAAAAAATAAAAAAAATAAAAAAAGAAAAAAAATGAATGATAATAATAAAAATGTAGATAAGTTTGGTTTCGTAGTCTCCCTAACCTAAGCAATTAAACTCGAAGGGGTGTTTTAACACCTAATACCCTAAAGTCAACTGACTTAGAAGCTATTGGCCCAATGCTTGTTACATGGGTTGAGGAGAAAAGCTTAAAGGAATCAAACATTGCACTATCTACATATCAGTATCTGCGACTCGAGTTACTAAGCTTGTAGGGGTGTCTTAACACCTAATGCCCTAAGACCAATTGGTCTGAGAGTCATTAGCTGAAAACTCGTTACATGGGTTAAAGATGCATGGTGTTTTAAATTATATTATATTAAAAAAAATAATAATCCCAAGCCAAGGAAGTTAACCTTAAATATTAGAACAAAAATTTTGTTTTCTTCCAAGAAAAGCCCTATAATTATGTGTTGATACATTGAGCACAAAAAAAAGGTTTATGAATATCTTGTTAAGAGGTATTGAGCAGGTATATAAATTTAACAAAAGTTTGTTTATCTGGATAAAGTAATGGAAATTAAATGATGAATACCTTGCTTTGTGGAATTTGCAAATCATTTTTTTATTTTAACGCTTTGATTACTAAGGACTAGTAATAAGCTAGTTGGGGGTGTGATTAATACTCAAAAGTGCATTTTTATCATGGTTTTATATCATCATTTTGTACTTGAAGTATCAATAACGCCTTAACTAGAGTATGTTTTATAATAATCTATCTAATAATGTAAGATACCTTTAATTTTTGGTAAATGTCCATTTTAAATGCAGGTCTATCATATAAATGAAAGGATTGATTGATGACTTTAAGAACTTCAATTGCAAAGGCAAAAAGATGATCAAACTTAGAAAAGAGATGTCAGTGCAATCTAAACCAGAACACTGTTCGGTAATTGGGTCATATCTAGAGCTATAGATCTCAGATTTAGGTCCATTCCACAGATATCAAAGTGTGTAGAAATGACATGTTCCTTAAGCGATCAAATATGAAATATTTGTGTTTTTGATGGATTTAGTCCTGGAAAAGAAAAAATATTTTTAGAATCAACAAATCATCTTGGTTAGGTATTAGCTACAAGAAAGATTCATTTAGTGTATGGAGAAGGTAGCCTTGGGTTAATGGAGAGTGTGTCAATAGGTGCATTTTTAAGAGGTAGTCAAGTTTTAGGGGTTGTCCCCAAAGCTTTAACAAATAGGGATATTATTGGAATAAGAATTGGAGAGAAACTACAAGTCTCCACAATGTTTGATCGAACGAAACAATGTTTAAACATGTTGATGTCTTTATTGCCTTGCTAAATGGTCTGGGCACATTGGAAGAAATCTTTCATATTTTCTCTTGGGCCCAACTTCACATTCACCATAAACTCATAGGTCTGTTAAATGTTACTGGTTTTTATGATAAGTTGTTATCTTTTCTTGATCATGTTGTAGAACAAGAATTCCTAACAACTTTAGCATGACAACATAATCTCTGCTGCTACTACTGAATAATTGATTGACCAATTACAATCTTTCACTCTTGTAATTGATCCCTCTATAAGTCGTATAAATTGAACTAAGGAAAGTTGTAAAAAGCTTAGATTCGATTTAAGCCTTTCTTTGTGAAATCTTGTGTTTTATTATTTTGTTTTGTTATTTCTTATATTTTTTAAGGGTGTTTCAAGTTTGTCAATGTTTATTGTTTTAGGTGATGTCTTCTATACTCTATCTTTCTACTTCAAAACATTAAGGAACAATGTCTCATTTTGGTTGGGAGGAAATGGTAGTAGTTGATACTTAAAAAAAAAAATTAACCAACAATATTATCTATTTGCAAAACCATTGTTACTAAGACGGCAAAGTCAAGCAATTCTTTTGTTAAAGTGACTCTTGAGACGCATCCTGATAAACATTCTTAATAAGGTCTAACATAATACTTCTTGAAATATTTAAGTTTACAAACTCTCATATTATTATCAATTGGTTCTGCTCATATACTCATTTAACAAGTATTTTTAAATCTTTATTTTCACACATATATTTTAACATATGATTGTGGGTTGCATATTGGATTATTACATTATTTATATTCTTTTGTTAAAGATAACAACTAAAGGAAAGTTATGGTATATAATTTGCAAAAACAAAATAATGATAATAAATGTAATTGCAAAGGCCCAATCATCTATGTTTTCATACATTGAGCACATAAAAAAAAAGATTTATTAATATCTTGTTTCAACAATATTAAGCAAATATATATAAATTTAATGAGAGTTTACTTGGATAGATTAATAAAAGTTAAATGATAAATGGCTTGGTTTGTGGAATTTGTAAATTGTTTTTCTATTTTAACGCTTTGATTACTAGGGATTAGTAATAAGCTGGTTGGAGGGTGTGATTAGTACTTAAAAGGGCATTTTTATCAAGGTTTTATATCATCATTTTACACTTGAAGTATCAATAACTCCATAACTAAAGCATGTTTTATAATAACAAGTTTGATAATATAAGATACCTTTAATTTATGGTAAATGCTCATTTCAAATGCAAGTATTCTCATAATTGAAAGGATTGATTGTTATGATTAACTATTAAAAGTGAAAGGATAAAGAAAAGGCTAACCTTAGAAAAGTGATGCTAATTCAATTCAAATTCAAACATTATTCAGTCATTAGGTCACATCTAGAGTTATAGATCTTGGATTTCATATTGGATTATATGGATGGAAAGATAAGAAATAGACCTATAATTTTCATGTTTGGAAAGACCCAAATCTACCATTTTCAAATTCAAAGACAAAAGAGAAGTTAGAATTTATCCTACAATCTAGCCCAAACAATGCTTAGAGTTTTATCTATAACTAAAGTTCTAAAAGCCAAATGATGTGAAATTTGGTAGGTAAAAGGAAAACATAATTTCAAACAACTTTCATGAAGAAGACCTACTCAAATATAGATGGTAAAAATGGCATTTCATCCAAACAAGAGCTTGAGAGCTATCCACTAGGTCCACCAGCAACACTACTTAGTATTTTAAACACATCTCAAGCTATAGTACTTCAAATGCTTTGAAATTTGGTGGTGGAAGGCAAAGACAATTTTCAACAACTTTTATGAAAAATACTTTGCTAAATTCTAATTGCATCAATGTCATTTCATCTAGCTAAAATGCTTGAATGTTGTTGTCCACCAAGTCCATTAAATCAATAATTGGCCACTACATTAATTATCAATTACCAAATAAATAGTTCTGAATTTTAGCATATAAAAAGAGGCATTTGCCATTCATTTAGGCATCTTGTTTTTCATATCAAGATCATGTTTTTACTTTCTCTTTTTATATTTTTGTACTGTTTAAGTTTTTCTTTCATTAATCTTTTGTTCTTGCTTTTCATTTTCTTTACTATACTTACTTAACTTATATCATGTTTATGTTTAAGAGCTTGAGGGCTATCCACTAGGTCCACCAGCAACACTACTTAGTATTTTAAACACATCTCAAGCTATAGTACTTCAAATGCTTTGAAATTTGGTGGGTGGAAGGCAAAGACAATTTTCAACAACTTTTATGAAAATACTTTGCTAAATTCTGATTGCATCAATGTCATTTCATCTAGCTAAAATGTTTGAATGTTGTTGTCCACCAAGTCCATTAAATTAATAATTGGCCACTACATTAATTATCAATTACCAAATAAATTGTTCTGAATTTTAGCATATAAAAAGAGGCATTTGCCATTCATTTAGACATCTTGTTTTTCATATCAAGATCATATTCTTGCTCTCTCTTTTTATATTTTTGTAATGTTTAAGTTTTTCTGTCATTAATCTTTTGTTCTTGCTTTTCATTTTCTTTACTATACTTACTTAACTTATATCATGTTTATGTTCTTATATTGTTTACTTATGTTTTTTTCTTCATAATGTCTAGCTAAGTTAATTATATCAAGGTGAAAAGGTTTCACTAATGGTATTAGGATAAGTATAATATAAACTCAATATGAACTTCAATGCTTATATCCTAAACAACTTGCTATTAACATGTCTTATCACTTTTATCTTATTAATTCCTAATACCTTGTTTGTTAAATGATTAATTTAGATTTATGTTGTATAACACTTGGTACATCAAATACTTGATCCTTCATAGTCTTCGGCCGATATCTTTATTATGAGAGGAACTTCATTCGTTGTCAACATAAGTTAACATCATGAATACTTGATAAAATTTATAATTATGGTGTTATATAAATAAGATGATTAATGTGATTATGTTGATAACTTATAAAAAGTTTATACTTATCTCTAATACTATTAGTGGATCCTCTAACCTTAACATTTATTTTTATCATTATATAATCTTCACATTAATCTTACATCTCAAAATCCTCTTTAACTCATCATCATCATCACTATTGTTGTTGTTGTTTATAATTTATATAGTTAACTTTCCTGTGGTTTGACCTTAGTTTTGTCGAGTTGTTTATTACTTTGACATTACTGCACTTGGGATATAACATCAACTCTTTGATCGTGTTAAGGAGTAGCCAGCTAAGAGAGAAACAATGCCCCTTCTTCTTCATAAACCTAAATCTTGTTTTCTTTTTTCTTTTTAATTAGTTGTTCAACAAACATGCAAGGCTAAATGATTAATACTTAAAAGTGCATTTTTATTAAGGTTTTATATCATCATTTTGCACTTAAAGTATCAATAACTCCTTAATCGGAGCATGTTTTATAATAACATGTTGAATGTTATAAGATGCCTTTAATTTATGATAAATGTTATTCTTAATGTAAGCTTATCACATAATCAAAGGATTGATTGATGAGTTCAACTATTGAAATTGAGAAGATAAAGAGAGGGTAAAGCTTAGAAAAGAGATCTGGTGCAGTCCAAACTAGAACACTATTCAGTCATTTGGTCATATCTTAAGATGTAGAACTTAGATTTGGATTTGCTCTATATGGATGGAAAATTAAGACATAGGCCTATAACATTCATGCGGAATGCAAGACTCAATTTTGTTGTTTGGAAGTCTAAATCTTAGCAACAACGGAGAAGTCTAAATCTATCCTACAACCTAGACACTATTTAGTGTTAAGCCAATATCTTGAGTTCTAGAAGTCTAAGTGACCTCGATATTTTTTGTTAGAAGCTGAGATAATTTCCTAAAACTTTCATGATTCAAGTTTATTTGAATTTTAACATTAGCAATGATGTTTTGTTTAGATAAGAAAATAAGAATTGTCACCAAGTCAAGAGGTGGGCACTCACTCAACAATTAGTCATCAAATCAATAGTTTCAAATTTTAACCTATAAAAGGAGATATTTGTCATGCATTTAGACATTTTGGTTTCCAGATTAAAATCACGCTCTTGCTTTCTCTATTTGTATTTTTATAATGCTTAAGTTTTGTTTTCATTAATATTTTGTTTGTGATTTTCATTTCCTTTACTTAGTTAACTTACTTTTATCTTATTTATGTTTCTCTTCTTTCATTATATTTAGTTAAGTTTATCATGTCAAGGTGAAAAGGTTACACTAATGATGTAAGAATAAGTACAGTGTAAACTTAATATGAACTTTAATGTTTGATATTAACAGGTTTTGTATTTGTTATCTTGTTTACTCTTAATACTTTACTTGTTAAATGGTTAATTTGGATTTGTGTTGTATAACACTTGATACAACAAATACTTGGTATTTTTATAGCACAAACCATATAGTATAACTGATGCTTGTGCTCTAAAAGGAACTTGATTTATTGTTAATATAAGTTATAATCATGAATACCTGACAACATTGGCAAGTATCAGTATTATTCAAATAAGATAACTAATGTAATCATGTTAACAATTTATAATCTGATTGGAACCTTCTTTGTGCGTGATTTCCATTTAAGTAATATGAGTTTATACTATACTTATTTGAAATATGACACAACTAAAAGATTGATGTCTTCTCCCAAATGCAGGAGTGTCAAAGTAAGAAATAACCTGGCAAGACTAGGATCAAACCATAGGAAAGTCAATTATATAAATTATAAATAACAGTAATACAACAACAATAATAATAACAACAACAACTACTACAACAACAAAAATAATAGTAATAATAATAACAATTATAATAATAATAAGAATAAGAATAAGAATAAGAATAAGAAGAAGAAGAAGAAGAAGAATAAAAGGAGAAGAAGAAGAAGATGATGATGATGAGAACTTTGAGATAGAATATTAATGTAAGGATTAAATAATGATAATAACAAATGTCAAGATTAGAGGTCATTAATGATATGTCAAACAAATATAGTATAAACTTTTATTATTCAATTGGAAACCACACACAAAGGAGGTTCCAATCTGATTATAGATTGTTGACATGATTACAATAGTCATCTGATTCGATTAATGTTA
This sequence comes from Populus ilicifolia, assembly GCA_015708895.1. Classification (NCBI taxonomy): domain Eukaryota; kingdom Viridiplantae; phylum Streptophyta; class Magnoliopsida; order Malpighiales; family Salicaceae; genus Populus; species Populus ilicifolia. Next base: position 22,694 of record SRLM01002009.1, on the reverse strand, counting down.
ATACTTGTAAATCTCATCAAGCATTCATGATTATAACTTATGTTAACAACAGATCAAGTTCCTTTTATAGCTCAAGTGTGGGTTATACCATACAGTATGAGCTATAAAAATGCCAAGCATTTGTTGTACCAACTGTTATACAACATAAATTAAGATTATTCATTTAACAAGCAAAGTATTAAAGAATGAACAAGATAACAATTACAAAACATGTTAGTATCAAACAATAAAGTCCATATTGAGTTTACATTATACTTATTCTTACACCATTAACATAACGTTTTCACCTTGACATAATAAACTTAGCTAAACATAATAAAAGAAAAATAAATAAATAACATAAAAACATAAATAAGATAAAAGTTAACTAAGTAAAGGAAAGGAAATGAAAGGCATAAACTTGATATTAATGAAAGCAAAGCATAAACAGTACAAAAAATATAAAGAGAGAAAGCAAGAGCATGATCTTGATCTAAAAACCAAGATGCTTAAATGCATAGCAAATGCCTCCTTTTATAAGCCAAAATTGGAAACTATTGATTTGATGACTAATTGATGAGTGGGTGATCAACTTTTGACTTAGTGACAATCCTTATCTTCTCTTGTCTGCCCAAAACATCATTGATAATGTCAAAATTGGAACCACTTGCCATGAAAGTTATAGGAAATTGTCTCAACTTTCATGTATATAAAATTCAGGTCATTTGGACTTCTAGAACTTCAGATAGGGGTTAAACATTAAACAATGTTTGGGTTGGAAGACATATTTAGACTTCTTTGTTGTTGCTACAATTTGGACTTGAAAATGGCCTTTTTAAGTCTTAGGCTCCATATGAAGTTATAGGTCTATGTCTTACCTTTCCATCCATGAAAAGTAGACCTAAATCTAAGATCTATAGCTCTAGATATGATCCAATTACCGAATAGTGTTCTAGTTTGGATTGCACCGACATCTTTTTTCTAAGTTTGATCATCTCTTTGCCTTTGCAATTGAAGTTCTTAAAGTCATCAATCAATCCTTTCATTTATGTGATAGGCCTGCATTTAAAATGGACATTTACCATAAATTAAAGGTATCTTATATTATTATATAGATTATTATAAAACATGCTTTAGTTAAGGAGTTATTGATACTTCAAGTGCAAAATGATGACATAAAACCTTGATAAAAATTGCACTTTTAAGTACTAATCTCATCCCTCAACCAGCTTATTACCAGTCTCTAGTAATCAAAACATTAAAATGGAAAAACAATTTGCAAATTCCATAAAGCAAGGTATTCATCCTTCAACTTCCATTAATCTATCTAGATAAACAAACTCTCGTTAAATTTATATATCTGCTCAATACCCCTTAACAAGATATTAATAAACCTTTATTTTATGCTCAATATATCAACATATAATTATGGGGCTTTTCTTGGAAGAAAACAAAATTTTTGTTCTAATGTTTAAGGTTAACTTAGGTTGGGATTATTTTTTTTTCTTTTTCTCTTTTTTGTAATATATATACATATGACTTAAAACACCATGCATCTTTAACCCGTGCAACGAGCTTTTAGCTAATGACTCCCAGACTAGTTGGTCTTAGGGCATTAGGTGTTGAGGCACCCCTACAGGCTTACTAACTCGGGTCATAGATACTGATACGTAGATAGTTCAATGTTTGATTCCCTTAAGCTTTTCTCTTCAACCCATGTAACAAGCGTTGGGCTGATGGCTCCAAGTCAGCTGACTTTATGGTATTAGATGTTAAAACATGCCTTCGGGCTTAATTGCTTAAGTTAGGGAGTCTATAAAACCAAACTTATCTATATTTTTAATATCATTATTTTTTTTCTTTTTTCTGTTTTTGTTTTTATTTCAAATTATGTATTATCCCTTTCCCTTAGTTGTTATCTTTGACAAAAGAACATAAATAATGTAATAATCCAATGTGCATAATCATATGTTAAAGTGTGTGTGTAAATTAAGTTTTAACAATACATGTTAAATGAGTATATGAGCAGAATTAAGTGATAGTAATGCGAGAGTTTGTAAACTTGAATATTTCAAGAACTATTATGATAGACCTTATTAAGAATGATTACTAAGATGTGTCTGAAGTGTCATAAAAAGATCTTCTTTACTCTGTCATCATAATAACAACAATTTTGCACATGCTTTATGAAATAAAAAAGATAGTTAGTTAAAAAAAAATTAGCTACTACCTTCTCCCCCCAACCAAAACGAGACATTATCCTCAATATTCTTAGGTAAAAAGATAGAGTATAGAAAATATCACCTGAAATAACAAACATTGACAAACCTGAAACACACTGAAACAAAAATAAAAAATATCAAAACATAATAATAAAATAAAACGACAAAAAAAATTACAAATGAAGGCTCAAATTCAATCTAAGCTTTTTACGGCTTTCCTTAGATGACCAATTTATACGACTCATGAAGGGATCAATCACAGGAATGAAATATTGTAGTTGGTCAATCAATTGTTCAGCAGTAGCAGCAGAGATTATGATTTGTCATGTAGAAAATATTAGAAATTTCTATTCCATAGCATGATCAAAGAAGGACAACAACTTATGATAATAACCATTAACATTTAACAAACATATGGGTTTATGATGAATGTACAGTTGAGCCCAAGAGGAAATATGAAAAATCTCTTCCAATGTGCCTAGACCACATGGTAAGGCAATGAAGGCATCACCATGGTTAAATATTGCATTCATTCAAGCAGACATTGTGGAGACCTGTAGTTCCTCTCCAATTGTTTTTCCAATGATGTCCCCTTGTGCTAAAGCTTTGAGGATGACCCCTAAAACTTGATTACCTCCTAAAAATACAACTACTGACACACTTTCTATTAACCCAAGATTGCCTCCCTCATACACTAAATGAATCTTTCTCTCAGCTAGCACCTGACCAAGATGATTTGTTAATTTTAAAAACTCCTTTTCTTTCTTAAGACTAGATGTACCAAAAACACAAATATTTCTTATGTGATGACTTGAGAAACTTGTCATTTCTACGCACTTCTATATTGGTTGAATGTATAGGTTGAGTAGAAATGAAGGGAAAGAAGAGAGGATTTTATAGATGAGAAATTAAAAAGGCAATCATATCACCTATATGTAGGTCAGCTGGAGTCTCACACTCTTTCTCTCTCTCTTTTTATTTATTTATTTATTTTTGAAAAGGCATGTATATATACAGGTAGTTGTGATTGTGGCTCATATCTTCCCTTAGTTTTACATCCAAGAATCGATTAAATGCCCTATATGAGTCGAGAATAAACTTCCCATCCAGTTTTTTTTAAAACTAGCAAAGAGTGTCTTTTTTAGTCAGATTCTCAACACTAAGTTGAGCGTGTTCTTTATGAAATAATGACCATAAATCATGAATTGCACATCTCCACTAGGATGCGTCTCAAAAGTTAATAGAAGATTATCTAAAGACTCCTTACTTGAGCCATCCTTAATTAATTATATTTTATCTTCACGGTTTATAGATACCATTCTTAAAGAATGACATTGTGCATTACAAGTCCATTTGGCATATTAATGACAGACTTTCAGTCGTTTTGCATGATGTTTCTTTGCAAAAGTGCTTTTACCTATTCCAGGCATGTGTGAAATGATGAAATTCGAGGATCACCTCATCTAAAGGACTTTCATGATTCATTAACAACCTCAATCTTGCATATCTAGCACGATAAATTTTTCTAATCGCATTTTAAGGTAGAGCACGAAAATACTTTTTTAATTTTTCAAGATTAGTGTTCATTTTCAAATGAGAATTGGAAAAGAGATTCAAAGAATTGCATAAATAGATACACAAATATCGGTGATTATGGGAAACTGAAAAAACCGACTTAAGTCATGGAGTACCATTGTCCACCATTTGATCACGGTGAGAGAAACTAGCAAAAATCACTCAAAAAGAAACATAAAAATAATATGAGAAAAAAATCAATCTATATATAGGATCACCCAATTTAATAGTCATTTTCAATTGAAAAATTGTCAAAGTAAACTTTCAAACAATGTCCATTTACCTTGAAAACATTGTCATTCTTTAGATTCTCGATATCCTAGGCCCCATATGGATACACATGTTTCACAATAAAAGGACCGCTCCATCTTAATCTTAGTTTTCCAGGAAATAAATGCAATTGAGAATTATAAAGCAAGACTTTTTAAACAATATTAAATGTTTTTCTTAGTATTTTCTTGTTGTAAAACTCTTTGATTCTTGCTTTATGAATTCTTGAATTTTCATATGCATCATTTCTTATTTCCTCAAGCTCATTTATTTGTAATTTTTACAGTTGACTAGCAACATCAAGATTTGAATTAAAAGCTTTAATAGCCTAACAAACTTTATGTTCAAGTTCCACAAGCAAGTAACAAGGTTTTCCATAAACTAGTCTATAAGGGGACATATCTAATGATGTTTGATAAGTAGTTTGATAAGCCCAAAGTGCATCATTAAGTCTTAAAGACCACTCTTTCCTATTAGGGTTCACTGTTTTCTCCAAAATGTGTTTGATCTCCCTATTAGCAAGCTCTACTTGTCGACTTGTATGAGAGTGATAAGGGGTGGCAACTTTACGTGTGATTCCATATTTCTTCATTAAAGACTCGAATGGCCTGTTGCAGAAATGTATTCCACCATCACTTATTATGGCTCGAAGGACTCTAAATTCACTCAAAATATTTTCTTTCAAAAGCTTTATCACTGTTTTGTGATCATTGTTTCAACTTGAAATTGCCTCTATCAATTTTGAAACATAATCTACCGCGACAAATATGTAGAAGAAACCAAATGATGGAGGGAATGGACCCATGAAATCTATACCCCAACAGTCAAAGATCTCAATGACAAGAATAAGATTTAAAGGCATCATGTGACGTTTTGAAATAGATCCTAACTTTTGATAATTCTCACAAATCTTGCAGAATGTATGTGAGTCATTGAACATGGTAGCCTAGTAAAATTCACTTTGTAAGATTTTTACAGTTGTCTTTCTTGATGAGAAATGACCCCCACATGCCTTAGAATGACAAACGTTAATGACATTACTTACCTTATTTTCGGGAATGGATCTTCAAAATATTTTATTAGGACAATATTTGAATAAATAAGGGTCATCCCCATAAAAATTCTTCACTTCGTTCAAGAACTTTCTTTTATCTTGGGTACTTCAATAAGCTGGCGATTGTCCTCAAATAAGAAAATTGACAATATTAACAAACCAAGGCATTATAGAGATGGAAAGCAAAGATTCATCAGGAAAGTAGTCATCAATTGGTGTAATGTTAGTTATCAAATCTGTTGTCAATCTTAACAAGTGATCTGCGATAATATCTTTGTCGTCTTTCTTATCTTCGATTATGATATCAAATTCTTCAAATAACAAAATTCGCCGCATCAATCTAGCCTTTGAATGATATTTCAATGATGCATGATCACTAAAAACAACAACAAGTGAGCCAATAAGATAAGACCTGAATTTTTCACGTATGATTAGTACTCAAAAGTGCATTTTTATCATGGTTTTATATCATCATTTTGCACTTAAAGTATCAATAACTCCTTAACTAAAGTATGTTTTATAATAATCTATCTAATAATACAAGATACCTTTAATTTATGGTAAATGTCCATTTTAAATACAGGCTTATCACATAAATGAAAAGATTGATTGATGACTTTAAGAACTTCAATTGCAAAGGCAAAGAGATGATCAAACTTAGAAAAGAGATGTCGGTGCAATCTAAACCGGAATACTGTTTGGTAATTGGGTCATATCTGGAGCTATAGATCTCATATTTAGGTCTACTTTATATGGATGGAAAGGTAAGACATAGGCCTACAGCTTTTATATGGAGTCCAAGATCTAAAAAGGCCATTTTCAAGTCCAAATTGTTGCAACAACAAAGAAGTCCGAATCTATCCTCTAGCCTGAGCACTGTTCAGTATTTTGGCCATATCTGGAGTTCTAGAAGTCGAAATGAGCTAAATGTTTTACACATGAAAGCTGAGACAATTTCCTAAAACTTTTATGTTTTCAAGTGGCTCTAATTTTGACGTTATCAATGACGTTTTGGGCAGACAAGAGAAGATAAGGATTGTCACCAAGTCAAGGGTTGGCCATCTACTCATCAATTAATCATCAAATCAATAGTTCTCAATTTTGGCCTATAAAAGGAGGCACTTGCCATGCATTTAGGCATCTTGGTGTCACCAAGATCATGCTCTTGTTTTCTCTCTTTGTATTTTTTGTAATGTTTTTGCTTTGCTTCCATTAATATTATGTTTATGCCTTTCATTTCCTTTCCTTTACTTAGTTAACTTTTATGTTCTTATTTTGTTTATCTATTTTTCTTTCTTTCATTATGTCTAGCTAACTTAATTATGTCAAGGTGAAAAGGTTACACTAATGGTGTAAGAATAAGTATGGTATAAACTTAATATGGACTTTAATGTTTAATACTAACATGTTTTATATTTGTTATCTTGTTCACTCTTTAATACTTTTGCTTGTTAAATGACTAATCTTGATTTATGTTGTATAACAATTGGTACAACAAATGCTCGGCACTTTCATAGCCCATACTGTATGGTATAACCGACACCTGCGCTATGAAAGGAACTTGATTTGTTGTTAACATAAGTTATAATCATGAATGCTTGACGAAATTTACAAGTATTAGCATTAATTGAATAAGATGACTAATGTAATCATGTTAACAATCTATAATCTTATTGGAACCTTCTTTATGTGTGGTTTCCAATTGAACAATAAGAGTTTATACTATACTTGTTTGACATACCATTAGTAGAACTTCTAACCTTGACATTTGATATTATCACTGCTTAATCCTTATGTTAATATTCTATTTACAAGTTCTCATCATCATCATCATCATCTTCTTCTTCTTCTCGTTCTTTATTATTATTACTACTACTAATACTACTACTACTACTACTACTACTAGTATTATTATTATTATTATTATT
>SRLM01002009.1:0-15307 GCA_015708895.1 Populus ilicifolia | reverse complement strand
TTTTCTCTTGTTTCTTCTTCTTTTGTTTTCCTTTTCCTTTTTATTCTATTCCTTCACGTGCATGAGAGTGTGGTCACGTACATCAAGTGGTAGACTTTGTAGGGTATTCTCATCATTTTCAGAAAATATAGCTGAAGAAGATAATCAATCACTTCATAAAGAGAATAATGAGAATAACCGTGCTAGAACACTTAGAGGCCACATGAATCCAACAAGAACAAGTGCACTATCATGCATAGTTTTTCCTCCCGATGCATCTCATTTTAATGTTAAGCCAGACATTATTCAACTTTTACTTTCTTTTCATGGTTTAGAATTGGAAAATCCATACTTGCATTTAAGGGAATTTGAGGAGGTCTACAACATATATAATAATCTAAATTGTAGCATGAACACCATCAGATTAAAGCTTTTTCCTTTTTCATTAAAAGATAAAGCTAAAACATGGCTAAAAAAATTTGAGACCAAGATCCATTCGTGCTTGGGATGGAATGCAACAACAGTTTTTAAAGAAGTTTTTCCCATCTCATAGAACAAACTCTTTCAAAAGACAAATCACCACTTTCACTCAAAAACCAGGAGAAACATTTTACCAATGTTGGGATAGGTATCGAGACTTACTTAGTACTTGCCTTTATCATGGTTTTGAAACATGGAGGTTGGTTTCACATTTTTATGAAGGGTTAACACCTAAAGATAGGCAAATGGTTGAATTGATGTGCAATGGAACTTTTGAAGACAAAGACCCTGAAGAAGCAATTGAGTACTTAGACTTGTTAGCTGAAAATGCTCAAAATTGGGACACCGCGGGTACTTATGAGGCACCGAGTAAAACTCAACCTCATATATCTAGTGGAGGTATGTACAACCTTAGGGAAGATCATGACGTTCAAGTCAAGTTTGCATCTTTAGCTAGAAAAGTTGAGGCACTAGAATTGAAAAAGAGTGGTCAATTAAAATCTGTTGAAAACATTGTGTGTCAAATATGTGAAACAAATGAACACTCAACCGATAACTGTCCAACCTTGCCTTCTTTTAAGGAATGTCTCCATGAACAAGTCCATGCTTTAAACAGTTTCTAAAGGGCCAACCATAACCCATACTCACAAACATATGACCCTGGTTGGAGAAATCATCCAAATTTTAGTTGGAAGAGTGAGAACAATAATGCACAAACTTCACAACCACCGTTTCAAGCACACCACAATTTCCAAAATTCTTTTGGATATGCACCTCCTTATGCTCCACCTCCTACAAGAAATTTTGAGGAAACTTTGTGTGCATTTATTGAAAAGCAAGAGACAATCAACACTCAACTTGGTCAAAGCATAACAGATTTTAAAGATACTCTTGCAAAATTCACGTTTGCTCTCAGTTTTCAAGAGAAAGATAAGTTTCCATCTCAACTACAGCAAAATCCCAAGGAGCAATACAATGCAAATGCAAGTAGTTATGGAAGTCAACACATGGATCAAGTCAAATCAGTCATCACTCTTCGCAGTGGTAAGGTTATTGAAAAACCTATTCTTAAACCTTGTGAGAAGGATGATGAGTCAATCTCTAAGGGTAAGGAAGGGGGTTCAATCTGAATATTGCAAGGAAAAGACTGATTCCCTGCCAACACTTCCATTTCCTCATGCCATGACCAATCAGGAAGAAATCGAGGATGAAAAAGGCACAGAAAATGTTGATGCAGATCTTTTATCAAAAGCGACAACATATTCAACACCCGACATCACACCAATCGATGATTACTTTCTTGATGAATCTTTACTTTCTCTTAGTTCAATGCCTTGGTTTGCTAAAAATATCAATTTTCTTCCTTTAGGATTTTTGCTAGCTCACTGGAGTATCGAAGATGAAAGAAAATTTTTGAGCGATGTGCAAACATTTTATTGGGATAACCCTTACTTATTCAATTTTTGTCCTGATCAAATATTTCAAAGATGCATTCTCGACAATGAGGTAAATGATGTTATTAAATTTTGTCACTCTAAGGCACGTGAGGATCATTTCTCATCAAAACAGAGGATTCTAGAAATCTTACAAAGTGGATTTTACTGGCCCAACATATTCAAGGAGTCACCTTCATTCCATAAAAACTATGAAAATTATCAAAAGGTGGGATTTATTTCAAAACACAGAGAGTCTTTAGATAATCTTCTATTGACTCTTATGTCTCATCATAGTCAAGATAAGCATCGTGTAATTCATGACTTATGAATCCCTTTCATAAAGAACATGCTTGGTATAGTCTTGGGAATTTGACTAAAATAGACTCTGTTTGTCAGTTTTTAAGAAAACTACATGGGAAGCCTATCCCCGACCCATAGAGGGCGTTTAAGCCGTTCTTGGACGTAAAACCAAGGGAAGATGTGAGCCATAATCACAACTACCTGTACATACACATGCTCTTTGTGTCTTTTGGTTTTATTATTGTGTTTTGTTGTTACTTATATTTGTTTCAGTGTCTTTCAGGTTTGTTAGTATTCATTATTTCAGGTGATATCTTCTATACTCTATCTTTCTACCTTTAAACATTGAGGACAATGTCTTCTTTTAGTTTGGGGGGGAGGGTAGTAGCTAAAAAAAAAAACTATGTTTTCTATTTCATAAAGCATGTGCAAAATGGTTGTTATTAGGATGGCAGAGTAGAGGAGCTCTTTTGTTAAAGTGACTCTTGAGACGCATCTTAGTAACCATTCATAACAAGGTCTATCATAATACTTCTTGAAATATTCAGATATACAAACTCTTGCATTGTTATCACTTAAGTCTGCTCATATACTTGTTTAACATGTATTCTTAAACCTTAATTTACACACACACACTTCAACATATAATTGTGGGTTGCATATTGGATTATTACATTATTTATGTTCTTTTGTTAAAGGTAACAACTAAGGAAAAGGGATAGTATATAATTAAAAAAAAGAAAAAAATGAATGATAATAATAAAAATGTAGATAAGTTTGGTTTCGTAGCCTCCCTAACCTAAGCAATTAAGCCCGAAAGGGTGTTTTAACACCTAATACCCTAAAGTCAACTGACTTGGGAGCTATTGGCCCAATGCTTGTTATATGGGTTGAGGAGAAAAGCTTAAGGAAATCAAACATTGCACTATCTACATATTAGTATCTGCGACCCGAGTTACTAAGCTCGTAGGGGTGTCTTAACACCTAATGCCCTAAGACCAACTAGTTTGGGAGTCATTAGCTGAAAGCTCGTTACATGGGTTAAAGATGCATGGTGTTTTAAATTATATGTATAAATATTAAAAAAAAAAGACAAAAATAATAATCCCAGCCCAAGGAAGTTAACCTTAAACATTAGAACACAAATTTTGTTTTCTTCCAAGAAAAGCCCTATAATTATGTGTTGATACAATGAGCACAAAAAAAAGGTTTTTGAATATCTTGTTAAGAGGTATTGAGCAGGTATATAAAAATAACAAGAGTTTGTTTATTTGGATATAGTAATAGAAGTTAAATGATGAATACCTTGCTTTGTGGAATTTGCAAATTGTCTTTCTATTTTAACGCTTTGATTACTAGGGACTAGTATAAGCTAGTTGGGGGGGTGACTAGTACTCAAAAGTGCTTTTTTATCATGGTTTTATATCATCATTTTGCACTTAAAGTATCAATAACTCCTTAACTAAAGTACGTTTTATAATAATCTATCTAATAATACAAGATACCTTTAATTTATGGTAAATGTCCATTTTAAATGCAGGCTTATCACATAAATGAAAGGATTGATTGATGACTTTAAGAACTTCAATTGCAAAGGCAAAGAGATGATCAAACTTAGAAAAGATATGTCGGTGCAATCTAAACCGGAACACTGTTTGGTAATTGGGTCATATCTGGAGCTATAGATCTTAAATTTAGGTCTACTTTATATGGATGGAAAGGTAAGACATAGGCCTACAACTTTCATATGGAGCCCAAGATTTGAAAAGGCCATTTTCAAGTTCAAATTCTTGCAACAACAAAGAAGCCCGAATCTGTCCTCCAGCCCGAGCACTGTTCAGTATTTTGGCCATATCGGGAGTTCTAGAAGTCAAAATGAGCTGAAGTTTTTACACAAGAAAGCTGAGACAATTTACTAGAACTTTCATGTTTTCAAGTGGTTCTTATTTTGACGTCATCAATGATATTTTGGGCAAACAAGAGAAGATAAGGATTGTCACCAAGTCAAGGGTTGGCCATCTACTCATCAATTAGTCATCAAATCAATAGTTCCCAATTTTGGCCTATAAGAGGCATTTGCCATGCATTTAGGCATTTTGGTGTCCAGATCAAGATCATGCTCTTCCTTTCTTTCTTTGTATTTTTTGTAATGTTTATGCTTTGCTTTCATTAATATTATGTTTATGCCTTTCATTTCATTTCCTTTACTTAGTTAACTTTTATGTTCTTATTTTGTTTATTTATTTTTGTTTCTTTCATTATGTCTAGCTAAGTTAATTATGTCAAGGTGAAAAGGTTACACTAATGGTGTAAGAATAAGTATGGTATAAACTTAATATGGACTTTAATGTTTGATACTAACATGTTTTATATTTGTTATCTTGTTCACTCTTTAATACTTTTCTTGTTAAATGATTAATCTTGATTTATGTTGTATAACAATTGGTACAACAAATGCTGGGCACTTTCATAGCCCATATTGTATGGTATAACCGACACCTGAGCTATGAAAGGAACTTGATTTGTTGTTAACATAAGTTATAATCATGAATGCTTGACGAAATTTACAAGTATTAGCATTAATTGAATAAGATGACTAATGTAATCATGTTAACAATCTATAATCTTATTGGAACCTTCTTTATGTGTGGTTTCCAATTGAACAATAAGAGTTTATACTATACTTATTTGACATACCATTAGTGGAACCTCTAACCTTAACATTTGATATTATCACTGCTTAATCCTTACGTTAATATTCTATCTCCAAGTTCTCATCATCATCTTCTTCTTCTTCTCTTTCTTTATTATTATTATTATTATTACTACTAGTATTATTATTATTATTATTATTATTATTATTATTATTATTATTATTGCTACTATTATTATTGTTATTACTGTTGTTGTTGTTTATAATTCTTGTTTATAATTTGTACAATTAACCTCTTTGTGGTTCGACCATGGTCTTGCCGGGTTATTTATTACTTCGACACTCCTGCACTTGGGAGAAGACATCAATCTTTTGGTCGTGTCAACATACAAATACTACTGCAATTAATTCTTCTTTAGTGATGGTTTAATTTATTTGAGCACCATTTAAAGTTTTACTTGTATAGTAAATCTCATAAGGTTTCTTATCTTTTCTTTTTTTTGTCCCAAAACAGCACCTACGACATAATCATTAGCATCACACATTATTTCAAAAGGTAATGAACAATTAGGAGATTGAATGATAGGAGCACAAGTAAGCAAGTTTTTAAGTTGAACAAAGGCTTCTTCATAATGTTCAGTCCATTCAAAAATATTATCCTTTGTTAAAAGGTTATTTAAAGGCTTAGATATTATCCTAAAATCTTTGATGAACCTTTTATAAAAACTAGGATGTCCTAGGAATGATCTAACATCTTTAATAGATTTTGGTGTTGGCAAGTTTACAATTAACTTGATTTTAGATTTGTCAACCTCAATTCCTTTTGATGAAACAATGTGACCAAGTATAATGTCATTTGTTACCATAAAGAGATATTTTTTCCAACTCAATACAAGATTCTTCTCTTCACAGCTACTCAAAACCTTTTCTAAGTTAGTTAAACAATTATCAAATGAATTGTCAAAAATAGAAAAATCATCCATAAAAATCTCAAGAAAATGTTCAACCATATACTAAGCATGCATCTTTGAAATGTGGCTGGTGCATTACATAATCCAAAAGGCATCCTTTGATATGCAAAGTACCAAATGGACATGTGAAAGTAATCTTTTCTTGATCTTCTAATGCAATTTCAATTAGGTTGTAACCTGAATAGCCATCTAGGAAACAATAAAATTTATAACCTGCAACTCTTTCTAGGATTTGATCCATGAAAGGTAAAGGAAAATGATCTTTTTTAGGCTTTGAATTAAGTTTTCTATAGTCAATACACATGCACCAACCAGTAACAATCCTAGTGGGAATTAACTCATTATTCTCATTTGTTATTATAGTGACTCCAGATTTCTTGGGTAGGACTTACTCATTTGCTATCAGAAATGTAATAAATGATTTCATTATCTAGAAGCTTAATGATTTCATTTTTCACTACTTCTTTCATATTAGAATTGATCCTTCATTGCATTTCCCTAGAGAGTTTAACATTTTCCTCCAAATAAATTTTGTGTGTACAAATCAAAGGACTAATTCCTTTTATGTCAACTATGGTCCATCCTAATGTATTTTTGTGCATTTTCAGAGTTTGTAATAACTTACCTTTTTTATGTGCATTAAGTTTAGAAGAGATTATTATCAAAAAAGTTTTATTTTCTCCTAAAAAAGAGTATTTGAGATCGAATGACAACGGCTTCAAATTAGGTTTGGGTGGTTGAACACTTGAAGGTATGGACTTAATTAATCATGGTGGCAATTCCTCAATTTAAAGCCTATAATTACTTGCCTTTGATTTTTTCTGAAAATAAATCATTTGCAAATCATCAAATTCATCAATCTCAATTTCACTAGAAGTGGTTTGAAATTGATCATGAATTAATTTTTCAATAAAGTCCACTTCCTGTAAATCATTATCATCTTTAAGTTGCTTGCAAATGTTGAAAATATTCATCTCTAATGTCATGTTTCCAAATAATAACTTCATCAGTCCATTCCTACAATTAATCAATGCATTAGAAGTTGCAAGAAATGAATGTCCTAAAATAATAGGAAATGAATTACATACTTCAACAGGTTGTGTGTCTAAGACAATAAAATCCACAAGATAACTGAATTTATCGACTTGTACTAATACATCTTCAATTATACCTCTAGGCACTTTTATATATCTATCGGCAAGTAAAAGAGTTACAGAAGTTGGTTTTAACTCACCTAGATTGAGACTTAAAAAAATTAAATATGAAAGTAAATTCACACTAGCTCTAAGATCAAGTAAGGCTCTTTCAATTTTATGTTCTCTAATAAAGTAAGAAATTGTAGGACAACCAGGGTCTTTACATTTCAAAGCTTTATTATTTTGAAGAATGACACTTACTTGTTCGGCTAAAAAGGCTTTCTTTTTCACATTTAGTTTTCTCTTCACCTTGTATAGATCTTTCAAAAAGTTAGCATAGAAAGGAACTTGTTTAGTAGCATCCAGCAAAGGTATATTGATTCTTACCTATTTGAAAGTTTCAAAAATTTTAGAGTTATGATTGACTTTTCTTTGTTTAGTCATGGCATGAGGAAATGGAAACATTGGTAGGGAATCAGTCTTTTCTTTGCAAATTTCATATTCAACCCCTTCCTTACCCTTAGAGATTGACTCATCATCTTTCTCACAAGGTTCAAGAGTAGGTTTTTCAATAACCTTACCACTACGAAGAGTAGTGACTGATTTGACTTGATCCATGTGTTGGCTTCTAGAACTATTTGCATTTGCATTGTATTGCCCATTGGGATTTTGTTATGGTTGAGATGGAAACTTACCTTTCTCTTAGAAACTAAGAGTAGATGCAATTTTGCAAGAGTATCTTTAAAATCTGTCATGTTTTAAGTAATTTGAGTATTGATTGTCTCTTGCTTTTTAATGAATGCATGCAATGTTTCCTCAAGATTTCTTCTAAAAGGTAAAGCATATGGAGGTGCATATCCATGAGAATTTTAAAAATTATGGTGTGCTTGAAATGGTGGTTATGAAGTTTGTACATTGTTATTATCACTCTTCCAACTGAAATTTGGGTGATTTCTCTAACTAGGGTTATATGTTTGTGAGTATGGGTTATGGTTGGCCCTTTAAAAATTGTACTAATCATACAACAAATACATGACACTTTCATAGTCCAACTATATGGTATAACCAACACGTAAACTATGAAAGAAACTTGATTTGTTGTTAACATAAGTTATAATCATAAATACCTAACAATATTTACAAGTATTAACATTATTCGAATAAGATAACTAATGTAATCATGTTAACCATTTATAATCTGACCTTTGTGTGTGGTTTCTAGTTGACTAATAATAAGAATTTATACTGTACATGTTTGAAATACCATTAGTAGATTCTCTAACCATAACATTTATTTTTATAATTATTTAATCCTCACATTAATTTTACATCTCATAGTCATCTCTAACTTATTCTTATTGTTATTGTTATTATTATTATTATAATTAATCTTCTTGTGATTCGACACCAGTCTTGCCGGGTTATTTATTACTTCGACTTTCCAATACTTTGGAAAAGACATCAATAGTTTGATCATGTCACTAAACTCTTTTTTCTTGGTTGCAAGGATACATAAATCTTCAAATTTTAAGAACTGTAAGGTTTACTCTACCTTTTCTTTTTAGTTCATATGATGAATGAATATGTTTGTTCACTTATGCTTATTCCCTAGTGTTGTTTATTTTAATTGCTAAAGTAGACTCTTAAGTTATTATTGTGAACAATCCATTGCTAAGTTTGCTATCAAAATTGGAGTTGTGATATATAAACTTGTGAAGAAACTAAGATTAATAATTGTGGTGGAACCATATTAGTAATCTTAGGGAGAGCATTCAATTGATCAAATCAAACATGGATTGCAAACAGTTATATTGTCTAGATTAATCAACTCATCAAGTTTTTAAGGCTGCTATTAAATTAAATTACTAGTGTAGACACTATAGTTGTTTGATAGTTAGGATTAGTTATACATCGGATCTATTAACTAATCAACATAAGAAAAGATAGATATTCAAAGTATAAATTGAGGTTTTGTTTCTAAGATTATTTTTTATTTCGGTCAGTGGATGTTTACTTGCAACCAAAGTATATTCTCTTAATAATTTTCTAATTTTATTTAATTTCACTTGATAGTTTTCTTTTTTTTTTGCTTTAACCTAGATAATGTACAAACCCCCCTCCAAATTATATATCATTTAGCATAAAAATCTAACTTGAACCTTCTTTTTGGATCGATCTCTTACTTGCTTCATACTATCTCTTATGTATTGTGTCTTAAACTAAGGTAATTAATTTATGAGACCGCAACATCATATCAGTGCCCAACCCCATGTTAGCCCTGGACACGTCCCCACAGAACCCCACATTGGGACTAGACACAACCATGCTCATGCACATGCTGAACTTAGATGTGTCCCGGCCTAACCCCATGTTGGGTCTAGACATTATCTCATCCACCTCTATGTTGGAACTTGATGCGTCTCCGCCCATCTCTACACTAGGTTTGGAAGTGTCCCCACCCAATTCCATACTAGCCCTGGACACGTTCATGCCCAACACCAACTCCAAGTTGGACCTGAACTTATTCACGCCTAACTCCACATTAGGCCTGGACGTGTACAGACCGAACCCAATGTTAACGCTAAATACGTCCCCGCCTTAGGTCTCAATGTGATCATGCTCATCCACATGTTGGACCTAGACAAATCTACGCTCAACCCACGTTGGGTGTGGACATGTCGGCACCCAACCTCGCATCGGTTTCCTTAATATAATAATGTGTGTTATAAATATTATTATTTCTCTTATAATTCAAAGTGTTCATATAAAAAATATTATTATTTGTGTTATAATTATCCTTGAAATTCTTAATATAATTATTTATGTGATAAATATTATTATTTTTATTATAGTTAATACTATATTAATATTAAAAAATTATCATTTATGTTATAAATATTATTAATAAAATAATTAATAAATTATCATTTGAAAATTATAAATTTTTACAGTATTTTTTATAAAAATAAAAAGTAATCTCGTCGCGTAACGTGAGCATCTAACTTGTGAAATAACTTCTAAAGAAAAAACTTAATTCATGATTCCCACATTGAAAAAACTTAACTTTTTTCTTGTGAATATAAAGTATATATATATAAAAGGGCTTCAAATCCTACATTGAAAAAATAACTTTTTTCTTTAGAATATAAAGTATATATACTAAAGAGTTTTAAATTCCACATTGAAAAAATAAAATATTTTTTCTAATATTTATATAGTGAACTTTAAAAGGTGTTAATAACCAACAAAAAATATATATGAAAAAGGAGGGGTATAAGAGAAAAACAACATTTAAAAGAAAAGGGGGTCTCCTTCAAGTTCGCTTGAGTCATGGGTCGATGATTGATAGTTAAAAGTGTATTTTTATCAAGGTTTTATATCATCATTTTGCACTTGAAGTATCAATAACTCCTTAACTAAAGCATGTTTTATAATAATATATCTAATAATATAAGATACCTTTAATTTATGGTAAATGTTCATTTTAAATGCAGGCCTATCACATAAATGAAAGGATTGATTGATGAATTTAAGAACTGAAATTGAAAGGATAAAGAGATGGCCAAACTTAGAAAAGAGATGTCGGTGCAATCCAAACCGGAACGTTATTCGGTAATTGGGTCATATCTAGAGCTATAGATCTCAAATTTAGATCTACTTTATATGGATGGAAAGGTAAGACATATAGGCCTACAACTTTCATATGGAGCCCAAGATCTAAAAAAGTCTTTTTCAAGTCCAAATTGTTGCAATAACAAAGAAGTTTGAATCTATCCTCCAGCCTGAGCACTATTTAGTATTTCGGATATATATGGAGGTCTAGAAGTCGAAATGAGCTGAATGTTTTACAAGAAATCTGAGATAATTTTCTACAACTTTCATGTTTCAAATGGCTCCAATTTTGACGTTATCAATAACGTTTTGGGCAAAAAATAAAAGACAAGGATTGTCACCAAGCCAAGAGTTGGTCACCCATTCATCAATTAGTCATTAAATCAATAGTTCTCAATTTTGGCCTATAAAAGGAGGCATTTGCCATCCATTTAGGCATCTTGGTGTCCAGATCAAGTTCATGCTCTTGTTTTCTCTCTTGTATTTTTTTTTGTATTGTTTATGCTTTACTTTCATTAATATAAGTTTATGCCTTTCATTTTCTTTCCTTTACTTAATTAACTTTTATCTTATTTATGTTCTTATTTTGTTTATTTATTTTTCTTTCTTTCATTATGTATAGCTAAGTTTATTATGTCAAGGTAAAAAGGTTACACTAATGGTGTAAGAATAAGTATAGTATAAACTTAATATGGACTTTAATGTTTGATACTAACATGTTTTATCTTTGTTATCTTGTTCACTATTTAATACCAGGCTTTTTCCTTTTTTATTAAAAGATAAAGCTAAAACATGGCTACAAAATTTGATACCAGGATCCATTTGTGCTTAAGATGAAATGCATCAATAGTTTTTAAAGAAGTCTTTCCCATCTCATAGAACAGACTCTTTCAAAAGACAAATCACCATTTACACTAAAAAACCAGGAGAAACATTCTACCAATATTGGGATAGGTATCGAGACTTGCTTAGTACTTGCCCTCATCATGGTTTTGAAATATGGAGATTGATTTCACATTTTTATGAAGGTTTAACACCTAAAGATAGGCAAATGGTTGAATTGATGTGCAATGGAACTTTTAAAGACAAAGACCCTAATGAAGCAATGTCATTAGCTAGAAAAGTCGAGGTACTAGAATTGAAAAAAAATGATCAATTAAAATCCATTGAAAACATTGCATGTCAAATATGTGAAACAAATAAACATTGAACCAATAATTGTCCAACCTTGCCTTCTTTTAAGGAATGTCTCCATGAACAATTTCATGCTTTAAATAGTTTGCAAAGGGCCAACCACAACCCATACTTACAAACATACAACCCTGGTTGGAGAAATCACCCAAATTTTAGTTAGAAGAGTGAGAACAACAATGCACAAACTTCACAACCACCATTTCAAACACACCATAATTTCCAAAATTCTCATGGATATGCACTTTCTTATGCTCCACCTCCTAAAAGAAATTTTAAGGAAACATTGCATGCATTTATTGAAAAGCAAAAGACAATCAATACTCGACTTGCTCAAAACATGACATATTTTAAAGATACTCTTGCAAAATTGACATCTGCTCTTAGTTTTCAAGAGAAAGGTAAGTTTCCATCTCAACCACAACAATATACTAAGGGGCAATACAATGCAAATGCAAGTAGTTCCGGAAACCAACACATAAATCAAATCAAATCAGTCACTACTCTTCGTAGTGGTAAGGTTATTGAAAAACCCTCTCTTAAACCTTATGAGAAAGATGATTAGTCAATCTCTAAGGGTAAGGAAAGGGTTGAATATGAAAATTGCAAAGAAAAGACCGATTCCTCACTAGCACTTCCATTTCCTCAAGCCATGACCAAACAAAGGAACGTCAATCACAACTCTAATATTTTTAAAACTTTCAAACAGGTAAGAATCAATATACCTTTGCTGGATGCTATTAAATGGGTTCCTTCCTATGCTAAATTTTTGAAAGATCTATGCTTTGTGAAGAGGAAATTGAATGTGAAAAAGAAAGTGTTTCTAGCCGAACAAGCAAGTGCTATTCTTCAGAACAATAATGCTTCAAAATATAAAGACCCTAGTTGTCCTATAATTTCTTACTTTATTAGAGAGCATAAAATTGAAATAGCCTTACTTGATCTTGGTGCTAGTGTGAATTTACTTCCATATTAAGTTTTTCGGAGTCTCAATTTAGGTGAGTTAAAACCAACTTCTATAACTCTTTTACTTGTCGATAGATCTATAAAAGTGCCTAGAGGAATAATTGAAGATGTGTTAGTACAAGTCGATAAATTCATTTATCCTATGGATTTTGTTGTCTTGGACACACAACCTGTTAAAGCATGTAATTCATTTCCTGTTATTTTAGGACGTTCGTTTCTTGCAACTTCTAACGCATTGATTAATTGTAGGAATGGACTGATGAAGCTATCATTTGAAAACATGACATTAAAGATGAATATTTTCAACATTTGCAAGCAACCTAGAGATAATAATGATTTACAAGAAGCACAATAATGATGAATTAGTTTATGATCAACTTGAATCTATTTTAAGTAAAAATGAGTTAAAGGAATCTGAAGATTTGCAAATGATTAATTTTAAGGAAAAAATCACGGATGAAAAAAGCACCAAAAATATTGATGCGGATCTTTTGTCAAAAGTGACAACAAATTCGACATTTGACATCACACCAATCGATGATTACTTTCCTAATGAATCCTTACTTTCTCTTAATTCAATGCCTTGGTATGATAAAAATATCAATTTTCTTGCTTTAGGAGATTTGCCAACTAATTGGAGTACTCAAGACAAAGAAAAGTTTTTGAACAAAGTGAAGAACTTTTGTTAGGGTGACCCTAACTTATTCAAATATTGTCCTGATCAAATATTTCAAAGATGCATTCCCAATAATGAGGTAAGTAGTGTCATTAAACTTTGTCATTCTGAAGCATGTGGAAGTTATTTCTTGTCAAAAAAGACAGTAGCAAAAATCTTTCAAAATGGATTTTATTGGCCCACCATGTTCAAGGACATGCATGCATTCTGGAAAACTTGTAAAAAATATTAAAAAGTTGATACTAGTCAAAAAAATTATTTTATAATTCTCAACTCTATGCATTCCCTAGAGAGCTAAGATCAAGATGGAGCAATCCTTATGGGGCCTATGATATTGAGAATTCAATGAATAACAATGTTTTTAAGGAAAATGGACATTGTTTGAAAGCTTACTTTAATAATTTTCCTAGTGAAAATGAATCAACTATTTGGAATGATCTTGTAGATAAAGGTTGATTATTTTGCTTTTTTCACATTGTTTTTGTGTTTCTTTTTGAGTGATTTTTGCTAGTTTCTCTCACCCCGGTCAAATGACAGATAATGGTATTCCGTGACTTAAGTTGGTTCTTTCAATTTCCCATAATAACTGATATTTGTGCATATATTTGTGCAATTCATTGAATCTTTCTTCCAATTCTTATTTGAAAATGGACATTAATCTTGAAAAAATGAAAAAGTATTTTCCCGCTTTGCCTCAGAATGCAATTACAACAATTTACCGTGCTAAATGTGCAAGATTGAGATTGTTAATGAATCATAGAATTCCTGAAGATATTCGCTGGTTGATTGAAGCAAAGGTCTGATTATCAGGTGAGTCCTCTAACTCTTTCATTTCACACATGCCTAGGATAGGTAAAAGCACTTTTGCAAAGAAACGTCGTGCAAAACGACTGAAAGTCTGTCTTCAATGTGCTAGATGGACTTGTAATACACAATGTCGTTCTTTAAGAATGGTATCTATAAACCGTGAAGATAAAATACAATTCATTAAGGATGGCCTAAGTAAGGAGTCTTTAGATAATCTTCTATTGACTCTTGAGACGCATCCTAGTAGAGATGTGTATCGTGTAATTCATGATTTATGACCACTATTTCATAAAGAACATGATCGACTTAGTCTTGGGAATCTAACTAAAAAAGACCCTGTTTGCTAGTTTTTAAGAAAATTGGATGGGAAGCCTATCCCCGACCCATAGAGGACGTTTAATCTGTTCTTGGACATAAAGCCAAGGGAAGATGTGAGCCACAATCACAACTACCTGTACATACATATGCTTTTTCAAAAGTAAATAAATAAAGAGAGAGAGAGAGCAAGAGAGAGAGAGAGAGAAAGAGAGAGTGAGAGACTCTAGATGGCCTACATATAGGTGGTATGATTGCCTTTTTAATTTCTCATTTATGAAATCCTCTCTTCCTTCCTTTCATTTCTACTCAACCCATACATTCAACAAATACAAAAGTGTGTAGAAATGGCAAGTTCCTTAGGTCATCATATAAGAAATATTTGTGTTTTCGGTGGATCTAGTCTTGGAAAGGAAAAGGAGTTTTTAGAATCAGCAAATCATCTTGGTCAAGTGCTAGTTAAGAGAAAGATTCATTTAGTGTATGGGGGAGGTAGTCTTAGGTTAATCGGAGTTGTGTCAATAGCTATATTTTTATGAGGTAGTCAAGTTTTAGTAGTCGTCCCCGAAGCTTTAGCATAAGGGGACATCATTGAAAAAACAATTGGAGAGTAACTTCAGCTCTCCACAATGTAAGCTCGAATGAATGCAATGTTTAACCATGCTGATGCCTTCATTGCTTTACTGGTGGTGTAGGCACATTGAAAGAGATATTTCATATTTCCTTTTGAGCCCAACTGCACATTTGATTAGTACTCAAAAGTGCATTTTTATCATGGTTTTATA
>SRLM01002005.1:81014-130320 GCA_015708895.1 Populus ilicifolia | reverse complement strand
AACATCTCTTTTCTAAGTTTGATCATCTCTTTGCCTTTGCAATTGAAGTTCTTAAAATCATCAATCAATCCTTTCATTTATGTGATAGGCCTGTATTTAAAATGAACATTTACCATAAATTAAAGGTATCTTATATTATTAGATAGATTATTATAAAACGTACTTTAGTTAAGGAATTATTGATACTTTAAGTGCAAAATGATGATATAAAACCATGATAAAAATGCACTTTTGAGTACTAATCAATAAACATACTCTTGTTATATTTATATACCTGCTCAATACCTCTTAACAAGATATTCAAAAACCTTTCTTTTGTGCTCATTGTATCAACACATAATTATAGTGCTTTTCTTGGAAAAACATAAAATTTGTGTTCTAATGTTTAAGGTTAACTTCCTTGGGCTGAGATTATTATTTTTATCTTTTTTTTTATGTTCTTATTTTGTTTATCTATTTTTCTTTCTTTCATTATGTCTAGCTAAGTTAATTATAAA
Source organism: Populus ilicifolia (assembly GCA_015708895.1). Taxonomy (NCBI): domain Eukaryota; kingdom Viridiplantae; phylum Streptophyta; class Magnoliopsida; order Malpighiales; family Salicaceae; genus Populus; species Populus ilicifolia. Next base: position 129,823 of record SRLM01002005.1, on the reverse strand, counting down.
TAACCCAATTGCAGGAGTGTCGAAGTAATAAATAACCCGGCAAGACCGCAGTCGAACTACAGGGAGGTTAATTGTATAAATTATAAACAAGAATTATAAACAACAACAACAGTAATAATAATAATAATAATAATAATAATAATAATAATAATAATAATAAAGAAAGAGAAGAAGAAGAAGAAGATGATGTCTTCTCCCAAGTGCAGGAGTGTCGAAGTAATAAATAACCCGACAAGACCAGGGTCGAACCACAGGGAGGTTTTTGTATAAATTATAAATAACAATAATATAACAACAACAATAATGACAATAACAACAATAATAGTAAAAACAACAACAACAACAACAACAACAATAACAATAACAATAATAATAATAATAATAATAATAATAATAATAATAATAATAATAATAATAATAATAATAAAGAAAGAGAAGAAGATGAGGAGGAGGAGAACTTTGAGATGAAATATTAACGTAAGGATTAAACAATGATAACAAACAATGTCAAGGTTAGAGGATCCACTAATGGTATGTCAAACAAGTATAGTATAAACTTTTATTATTTAATTGGAAGCCACATACAAAGGAGGTTCCAATTTGCTTATAAATTGTTAACATGATTACATTAGTCATCTTATTCAATTAATACTAATACTTGTAAATTGTTCAAGCATTCATGATTATAACTTATGTTAACAACAAATCAAGTTCCTTTCATAGCTCAGGTGTCGGTTATACCATACAGTATGGGCTATGAAAGTATCAAGCATTTGTTGTACCAATTGTTATACAACATAAATCAAGATTAGTCATTTAACAAGCAAAGTATTAAAGAGTGAACAAGATAATAAATATAAAACATGTTAATATTAAACATTAAAGTTCATATTAAGTTTATACCATACTTATTCTACACATTAGTGTAACCTTTTTACCTTGACATAATTAACTTAGCTAGACATAATGGAAGAAAGAAAAATGGATAAACAAAATAAGAACATAAAAGTTAACTAAGTAAAGGAAAGGAAATGAAAGGCATAAACTTGATATTAATGAAAATAAAGCGTAAAGAATACAAAGAGAAAACAAGAGCATGATCTTGATCTGGACACCAAGATGCCTAAATGCATCGCAAATGCCTCCTTTTATAGGCCAAAATTGGGAACTATTGATTTGATGACTAATTGATGAGTAGATGGCCAACACTTGGTGGCAATCTTTATCTTCTCTTGTCTACCCAAAACGTCATTGATGACGTCAAAATTAGAGCCACTTGAAAACATGAAAGTTCTAGGCAATTGTCTCAGCTTTCTTGAGTAAAACTTTTTACTGATTTTGACTTCTAGAACTCCAGATATGGCCAAAATAATGAACAGTGCTCGGGCTGGAGGACAGATTCGGGCTTCTATGTTGTTGCAATAATTTGGACTTGAAAATGGCCTTTGTAGATCTTGGGCTCCATATGAAAGTTGTAGGCCTATGTCTCACCTTTCCATCCATATAAAGTAGACCTAAATCTGAGATCTATAGCTCCAGATATGACCCAATTACCGAACAGTGTTCCGGTTTGGATTGCACCGACATCTCTTTTCTAAGTTTGATCATCTCTTTGCCTTTGCAATTGAAGTTCTTAAAGTCATCAATCAATCCTTTCATTTATGTGATAGGCCTGCATTTAAAATGGACATTTACCACAAATTAAAGGTATCTTATATTATTAGATAGATTATTATAAAACGTACTTTAGTTAAGGAGTTATTGATACTTTAAGTGCAAAATGATGATATAAAACCATGATAAAAATGCACTTTTGAGTACTAATCAATAAACAAACTCTTGTTATATTTATATACCTGCTCAATACCTCTTAACAAGATATTCAAAAACCTTTCTTTTGTGCTCATTGTATCAACACATAATTATAGGGCTTTTCTTGGAAAAAAACAAAATTTGTGTTCTAATGTTTAAGGTTAACTTCCTTGGGCTGAGATTATTATTTTTATCTTCTTTTTTTTTATGTTCTTATTTTGTTTATCTATTTTTCTTTCTTTCATTATGTTTAGCTAAGTTAATTATAAATAACCCAAGTGCAGGAGTGTCGAAGTAATAAATAACCCGGCAAGACCGCGGTCGAACCATAGGGAGGTTAATTGTATAAATTATAAACAAGAATTATAAACAACAACAACAGTAATAATAATAATAATAATAATAATAATAATAATAATAGTAATAAAGAAAGAAAAGAAGAAGAAGATGATGATGTCTTCTCCCAAGTGCAGGAGTGTCGAAGTAATAAATAACCCGGCAAGACCGGGGTCGAACCACAGGGAGGTTTTTGTATAAATTATAAATAACAATAATATAACAACAACAATAATAACAATAACAACAATAATAATAAAAACAACAACAACAACAACAACAACAACAACAACAACAATAACAATAATAATAATAATAATAAAGAAAGAGAAGAAGATGAGAAGGAGGAGAACTTTGAGATGAAATATTAACGTAAGGATTAAACAATGATAACAAACAATGTCAAGGTTAGAGGATCCACTAATGGTATGTCAAACAAGTATAGTATAAACTTTTATTATTTAATTGGAAGCCACACACAAAGGAGGTTCCAATTTGCTTATAAATTGTTAACATGATTACATTAGTCATCTTATTCAATTAATACTAATACTTGTAAATTTCATCAAGCATTTATGATTATAACTTATGTTAACAACAAATCAAGTTCCTTTCATAGCTCAGGTGTCGGTTATACCATACAGTATGGGCTATGAAAGTGTCAAGCATTTGTTGTACCAATTGTTATACAACATAAATCAAGATTAGTCATTTAACAAGCAAAGTATTAAAGAGTGAACAAGATAACAAATATAAAACATGTTAGTATTAAACATTAAAGTTCATATTAAGTTTATACCATACTTATTCTACACCATTAGTGTAACCTTTTTACCTTGACATAATTAACTTAGCTAGACATAATGGAAGAAAGAAAAATGGATAAACAAAATAAGAACATAAAAGTTAACTAAGTAAAGGAAAGAAAATGAAAGGCATAAACTTGATATTAATGAAAATAAAGCATAAAGAATACAAAGAGAGAAAACAAGAGCATGATCTTGATCTGGACACCAAGATGCCTAAATGCATGGCAAATGCCTCCTTTTATAGGCTAAAATTGGGAACTATTGATTTGATGACTAATTGATAAGTAGGTGGCCAACTCTTGACTTGGTGATAATCCTTATCTTCTCTTGTCTGCCCAAAACATCATTGATAACGTCAATTTCTTGTGTATAATTAGAGCCAAAATACTGAACAGTGCTCGGTTGGAGGACAAATTCAGGATTCTTTGTTGTTGTAACAATTTAGACTTGAAAATAGCCTTTTTAGATCTTGGACTCCGTATGAAAGTTATAGGCCTATGTCTTACCTTTCCATCCATATAAAGTAGACCTAAATCTAAGATATATAGTTCTAGATAAGATCCTATTATCGAACAATGTTTCGATTTGGATTACACCGACATCTCTTTTTTAAGTTTGGCCATATCTTTATCCTTTCAATTTCAGTTTTTAAATTCATCAATCAATCCTTTCATTTATGTGATATGCCTGCATTTAAAATGAATATTTATCATAAATTAAAGGTATCTTATATTATTAGATATATTATTATAAAACATGCTTTAGTTAAGGAGTTATTGATACTTCAAGTGCAAAATGATGATATAAAACCTTGATAAAAATACACTTTTAAGTATCAATCAGGTATCAAACTTGTTAGTATAAAACATGTTTTAGTTAAGAAGTTATTAATATTTCAAGTGCAAAATAAAAATATAAAACCTTGATAAAAATATACTTTTAAGTACTAATTACTATTACAGGTTCCTATAAAGATTGAATAAGATTTAACTTTAGAAGTGAAACCTGTGAAGGTTTTGAATCATAGTGAAAAAGAAGCTCTGAAATAAGAAAATTTCTTTTGTTAAGGTTTTATGGAGGAGTTCTCAAATTGAGGAAGAAACATAGGAAAAGGAGGCAAAGATGAGAAAGAAGTACCTTGAACTTTTCTAAACTGAGGTATAAAAGTTTTAATTTAAAGGATGAATTTTTTTGTTGGTATAAAAGTTAAAACTCAGGTATAGCTTTTATGATTTAAGTTTGTTTGAATTCTAACATTGGCAATGATATTTTTAGCAGATAAAAAGATAAGGATTGTTATTAAGTCAAGAGTTGGTCACCCACTCAATAATTAGTTATCAAATGAATAGTTTCTAATTTTTGCTTATAAAAGAAGGTAATTGCCATGTATTTAGGTATCTTGATTTTCATATCAAGATCATGATCTTGCTTCTTCTCTTTATATTTTGTAATGCTTAAATGTTGCTTTTATTAATCTCTTATTTATGCTTCTCATTTTCTTTTCTTTATTAGTTAGCTTATATGTTATTTATATTATTATCTTATTTATTTATGTTTCTCTCTTTCATTATGTTTAGCTAAGTTTATTATGTCAAGGTGAAAAGGTTACACTAATGATGTAAGAATAAGTATAGTATAAACTCAACATGGACCTTAATGTTTAATACTAACATGTTTTATATTTGTTATCATGTTTACTTTGAATACTTTGTTTGTTAGATGATTAATCTAGATTTATGTTGTATAACCTTTGGTATAACAAATAGTTAGCACTTTCATAGTCCAAACCGTATGGTATAACCGACACATATGCTATGAAACGAAGTTGATTTGTTGTTAACATAAGTTATAATCATGAATGCATACTATATTTACAAGTATTAGTATTATTCAAAAGAGATAATTAATGTAATCATGTTAACAATTTATAATCCGATTAGAACCTCCTTTGTGTGGTTTCTAGTTGAATAATAAGAGTTTATACTATATTTGTTTGAAATAATATTAGTTGATCCTCAAATCTTGATAATTTTTTTTATCATTGTTTAATCCTTATAGCAATATCATATCTCAAAGCTCTATTTATTATTGTTGTTATTGTATTATAGTTATTTATAATTTATATAGTTAATTTTCATGTGGTTCAACATTGGTCTTGCTTAGTTATTTATTACTTCGATACTCCTACACTTGAGAGAAGACATCATCTTTTAATCATGTCATTATATAATGAGAGAGGTGAAATTAAAAACAATAATAAAGGAGTAAAGAGTTAATAAAGAGAAAGAGAAATAGTGAGGGTCAATAGATTGATAAAAGGAATGATGGGGTCAATGTGAAAATCAAAGTAAATATTAGGGCAAGATGCAAATAAGGAAAGAATATAATTATAAATAACAAGAAATCTCTAGAAATCCCTAGAGTAATGGCCAACCAAGGAGAGGAAGAATGAGGAGAAAAGAAAAATTGAGAGGAAACCTTGTAAATTCATCATTTGAATCTAAAAGAAAATGGAAATAAGTGAATTGAGAGTGCTTCACTTAAGATTTAGGAAGAAAACTTAGAAAAAAATTACTTGTGGAAGGGAAGGGTTAGAAGAAGGAAGGAAAGAGAAGAAAAAAAATGGGTTGTTCTCAATCTATTGACTTATGTAATTCTTTAACTTTGTCCGTGATAAGATGTAGTTCATATTTTTGTATTTGCATATAGTGTTTGAATGATAAATGGACCATTGTCTTGGTTTGGAATTAGTGCCCTGTCAATAGGCAGATGGTTGGATTAGTGTTTTAGTTTGAAACTAGTACGATGCGGAAGGGCAATTAATAAAATTTATTACTATTGAACAAGATAGGCATGCTGATAGATGGGAAACTACAGAAATTAATGAAAAAAAAATTAAAAAGCAAATGGTTAGTGTAATGAAAACTATACTAGATCACCTTAATTAATTTAACTATCTTTATGTAAATTACTATGTACATTCATCTCAATAGTATAACCCTTAGTTGATGCTTGAATGTTTTTTTTATATATAATCACTTAAGTTAATAGGAAGATGAAAGAATTTTTCCTTTGAATTGTGTATAAAAATACTCCTAAATTGTATGTATAAAGTTATGTAGTGTTATTTTTGTTAAAACTGTAAAAAATAAATTGAAATTTAAAATCTTTATTATGCTAACATATGAATGCAATTACGATGGTTAATTAATGGTTACCTCTTAAATCCTAGAATTCTTTTTATTTTTATAACTTGATAATTATGTGAATTTTATCTTAAAAGTTTATAGTTTGAGACTTTGAATAATTATATTGTGTATGAACAATAAATATAGGATATGTATAAATGATTTGTTGATAACTTGTGACTTTCTAGTACAGGGGAAATTCTATTGAAATTTCAATAAACTATTTATGAGTTTAATTAAAAAAATCACCATGTTTTTTTTTCAAGGTTAATGCATTGATTTTGGTATAAGGATGTTATATCTCATGATTCTTTTTTGATGTTGATGCATAGGATGTTACAATTAAGGAAATGCAATCATCCTAAAAGATAAAAAAAACTTGTGTGATTGATTAGATGATAAAGTTTTATGCAAAACAAGAATCATCAACATATTAAATTATTAAGTATTACAATTTAGTTATGATTCTTCTATTGAAGAAGACAAACATAAATAAGATCTTAAATTATATTAGAATTTATAATGTATGGTTATGATTTATTATAAATAGTTTATATATAATTAAAATTAGAATTTTATGTGAATCTCAACCTCTGTAATAATATAAAAAAGATCATCAAGTTATTGGAAATAATTAAGAACCCTACATGTGTGTGTGTTTTGTCATTTATCATTTATTTATCACTTTTCTTTTCCTTTCATTTATTTATATTTCCCTTGAATTTCTTTATTACTTTCTTATGTTCTTGCATGGATTAATTTATTTTATAATCCTTTTAGTTTCTAAATGTTAAAGTTAAGTATAGAACCACACATTTTGTTTGGTTTGTGAAGTTGATATCTATATTTACTTGGAGTTTAGTTTTTAATTATAATTTCTTCTCATTTAAAGGAAGTATCGGAGAGCATGTAACATTTCCCTTTCCTTTTGATTTTGTACTAGTTTTCTCCTTTTACTTTTATTTGTACTAATATTAATGTTTTGTTTTCAAAATTATCTTTGTATGGTCCCTGTTTAAGTAGAAACCCAGGTTGCTATTAAAACATTAGATTATGTCAAACCATATTATAAGATATGTTTCAAATCCATTTTTATCATATAGGGGTTATAATATGGTGGGGTAAGACTTGATGATTTAAGGGTAAGCTAAAAAAATAATTTAAAAAATAAAGGGTTGACATTAGTAAAAAAATTTAAAAAGATAAATTATTATAAAATCAAGATTACATGGATGCAAATAATTTTTCAACCTTGGAATTGTTGTTGGATTAATTTTAGATATTATATAAAGATATTGTTAAATAGATTATTACCCCATTTTTTTTATAAAAAACATAGAGTAAAAAAAGGAAGAAAAATCCAGCTTCCTAGTAAAATCTTTCAATTTCCAGTTTTCCAATTTATACTGAGTTTTGAAAACATATTTTAAAGATTTATTATTATTTTTCTTTACCAATTTCTCAAATAAAAAAAATACTTTAAAAATATAACCTTTTCTTCTACAAACAAGCATATTTTATATGGATGTAACATATTTTTTTTTACATTATTATATGTTAGGGTTATAAATTTAATTTTTATTACGAATATAGCATATGAACTTTTTTGAGTTAATATACAACTTTTTTATTATAGTTTTTAATTTGAAAGAAAATAAAATTAATACTTTATAGTTAGATTATCATAAATATCAAATATTAATATGATTCTTGTAAATTATAATTTTGATTTTTTTAATAAAAAATAATTATAATTTTAATGTATTTCTATTTATTTTTTTTATAAAAACAAAGTTCTTTCTATAGCTTTTTTTGTTACCAAAAACGTGTAGTTAAAACAAGGAAGATTCCCATCTAATTTCTTTATTGCATCGCACGTCTGTATGCAGCGGAAGGGCTCAAAACACAAGGTTAGCGATGCAACTAATTACGTATATAGTTTAGAGTCACTTTCTCAAGAGAGAAGGTTAGTATCGGCTTTGCTAAGAAAACCAATGTGTTGACCGTTTGGCTTTGCTTAGTTTACCCCGTTGTTTTGAAATTCAGCTCGCTTTGTAAGTTAATCCAGAACAGTTTCTTATCTAAAATTAAAATTAAGCTGGGTTGCAGAAAAAATTAAAAAAAAAACTTGGTATAACTTAATTAAATTAAAAAATTAAGATACAGTTAAAAATTCAGTAATAACTCATTAATTTTTTTAGTAAAATAATATCATTTTAATTTTAAAAAATTAACCTTATAACTTAATCAAAACTTAAAAATCCACTTAAAATCTAAAACCCGGATCTTAAATAGAACCGGCTGCCAACCCAAGTTGAAAACTATGATTTTACCTTTTCTTTCGTTAATTGACAAAATGGAAGGTACGGTTCAGGGTGTGTGTGTATAGTAGTAATTGATTTTTTTAATTTAAAAAAGTGAAAAGAATACGTTATTTTTTTAATTTTTTTAAAGTATAGTAGTAATTGATTTTTTAAAAAATTTATTAAAATAATATTTTTTTATTATTTAAAAATTATTTTTAATATAGTATATTAAAATAATCTAAAATCATAACAAAATTTAAATTTTAATGAAATATGATTTACACGGTAATGAATTAAAGAGTTGAAGTCGTTAATTAAAAAACAAAAGAAAGAACGGAAAAACATGGCTCGTGCGACGCAGAATCTCCGCTGCACGTACCCGCTTGTCCAGGTCTGTACAGGACCAAGATTTCTGTCTCTCTCAACGCGCAGATGTCTTGTCTCTCTTACGTGCGTGTTGTGTTTTTATAATATAATAATGGAGTAACAACTTCCACGTGTCAAAACACATGATTGATTACATTCCCAGTCACGTACAATACGAGGAGTGATCCATGGACGGAAGGAAAGAGTTTTACCCAAATTGTGTTTATTGTGTTTTGCAGTAAGTTTTAGGCAGGCAAGGGAGGAAGATGCGAGAAACTACTCTCCTCCTTTTATCTCTCCCTCCCCCATGTGATTTTCTTGGAAAAAAATAATAATAAAAATAAAACACAATGATCAACATTGCAACCCAAAATCTTTTCTCAAAATCATTTCTCTTCTCTCTACTGTCACTTGCCACACACACACAAAGACACTCTTCCTCTCTCCGAAAGTTTTGAATATTATTATTATTTTTATTATATCAATTAATTATAACAGCGAGAGCAAATCGTGATGAACCTTTTAATAAATATTAATAATAGCTATAGCTAAAGCTATCTGAATTTGCTATGCTCATTGTGGTTGATTTTCATTCTACTCCGTAACCGACTGTCTCTCTAGAAACTTCGTACATTTTTTATGTTTTTTTATGCACTTAATTGAGTTGGAGAATATCGGGATCTGCTATGATTTTGAGTTGCTCAATTCCGATCTCTCTGGAGCTTTTGTAAACCATCGGTTTGGGTCCGATCGCCGGAGAAACAGCGCCATCAGATGGCGCTGTTCAGACGTTTCTTTTACCGGAAGCCGCCGGATCGGCTTCTTGAGATCTCCGAGAGAGTCTACGGTACCTCTTTCTTGTCTGTTCTTCCCCCCCCCCCCGCTAATCTATCTTCCAAATCTCTGTTTCATTGCTAGTTTTGAACAATTGAAGCTCGATGATTAGGTTTCTTATAATGCAGCTGTAAAGGATTCCAAGTCTATTATATATTACTGGCAATGCAATGAATGTTCTTTTATTTTTATGAGGAATTTTGTTTAATATGCAACTCAGCAATGGTGTTGACTTATACCAAGTATTTTGCTGCAATTCTCTGTTTTGAGTGCTTAAGCAGACTTATTGCGCTGTCAATTGCAGTATTTGACTGTTGCTTCTCCACGGAAGTGTTGGAAGAAGATGATTACAAGGTTTACTTGGGTGGCATTGTAGCACAGCTACAAGACCACTTTCCTGATGCGTCCTTCATGGTTTTTAACTTTAGAGAAGGGGAGAGGCGTAGCCAAATTTCAGACATACTTTCACAATATGACATGACAGTTATGGATTACCCTCGCCAATATGAGGGCTGTCCTATGCTGCCTCTGGAGATGATCCACCACTTCCTTCGATCAAGTGAAAGCTGGCTGTCCTTGGAAGGGCAGCAGAATGTGCTGTTAATGCATTGTGAAAGAGGAGGTTGGCCTGTACTTGCTTTCATGCTTGCAGGTCTTTTGCTATACCGGAAACAATATACTGGGGAGCACAAGACTCTTGAAATGGTCTACAAGCAAGCTCCAAGGGAACTTCTTCATATTTTGTCTCCTTTAAATCCACAGCCTTCCCAACTTAGATATCTTCAGTACATTTCTAGAAGGAATTTTGGTTCTGATCGGCCTCCATCAGATACTCCTTTACAGTTGGATTATCTGATGCTAAGATCCGTTCCATTGTTTGAAGGGGGTAAAGGTTGCCGGCCAGTTGTCCGTGTTTATGGCCAGGATCCTTCAAAACCAACCAATAGAACTTCCAAGCTTCTGTTTTCAACATCAAAGACTAAAAAACATGTTCGCCTCTACCAGCAGGTAATGCCTCTGCTCATGTTATTGAAAATGATCCTTGAATCACTTCCACCTAAAGGTGCTTCTTATGAATTTTATCAATTGCAGGAAGACTGTATGCTAGTGAAAATAGATATACAGTGCCGGGTTCAAGGGGATGTTGTTCTTGAGTGCATCCATTTGGATGGAGAGTTAGTACATGAGAAGATGATGTTCAGAGTGATGTTTCACACGGCATTTGTGCAGGCCAATATTTTGATGCTCGTCCGTGATGAGATTGACCTTCGCTGGGACTCCAAGGACCAATTTCCAAAGGACTTTAGAGCAGAGGTAGGTCTTGGTAATTCTTTTGTTGATGCTCTTTTCTGAAGCTGTAGGAGTTGAATGCATACTCATGTCTGTATCAGGTACTTTTTGTGGATGCTGATGCTGTGGTGCCTAATGTCACCACAGTCGAGGCAAATGAAGATGGGAACGAGACAGAAACTGCTTCACCTGAGGAATTTTTTGAGGTGGAAGAAATTTTCAGCATTGTAGCAGACGGGCATGAAGCAAGGGGGTATGGTGCCGCCCATATAGTCCATGACAACATGCCAGTTGTAGACGGTAAAGAAGTCTGGAAGGAGGACTCAGATCTTCACTCATTTGAAGACTGTGCTTCTGATGACGGGAATCACAAACAGGAGGGGAAGCTTGATTCTAGTGTTGATGCAGTGAAGGACATTGCTGTGGATGATGTCAAGTACAAGGTAGATGAGAAGGTTGATTCTGATTTTTTAGCAGTGAAAGACATTACCGTGGATGATGGCAAAATCAGGGCAGATTGTGTGGTTTCTGCTACTAATACGCTGATCAGGAAACAAACAACAGAAGTGATTGGAGACGTTGACGGGGAACTTAAAAAGATGGAAGATGAAGGTGATAGAGAAAATAGTGCTACGAAGAAGTTGGAATCCAAGGATCCACCAGTAGAGTTGAGTGCTGATGCTGGTAGGCAAAAACTTGAGCAATTAGTGTTACCTTCACCAAGGAGGCAGCCTCCATCAAACGCAAAACCTGCTGCGGATTCAATTATAACCAAAAAAAAGAATAAACATAATGAACAAGAAGGAGCTCATGGAAAACAAACTAAGCCAAATATTGTTCCTCGGTGGGTTCCCCCTAATAGAGACCCTTTAAGCAATTTCATGCACGTAGCACATCCGCCATCAAGATATAATAGTGCACCACCGGCTCTTACATTTTGTGCTTCACTGGAGGACTCTAGTGCTGGTGGCCATGTAAAGACTTCTTCTGATGCCACTGGCCCTGGAGATATAATTTCTAATGATTTTCCTTCTCCAACTGAAGCTCCACCTTCTCTTGACCCGCAACAAATTGCCCTCCGTGGCCCCCCACCTCCACCTCTGCCATATTCCAACAAATCTTCATGGTATGATTTCAAGGCCAGTTCAGGTGGTGAAGCACCACCACTTCATTCACAGATTGCTGATGCAGTTTCCTTTCCGCCTCCGCCTGCCACATCATTTAGCAGGCAGAATATTCAGATGATTTCTCAACATTCATCTCCACCATCCCCTCCTCCTCTTCCCCAGCTGTCTAATAGGCAGAATACTGGGATGGTTTTGCCTCCACCTCCTCCCACCCCTTGGAAGTCTGGGAATACTCCAGCTGTTTTCACTACATATTATTCTCCATCCCCTCCTCCTCCACCCCCTCTTCTCCCTTCAGGTGCCTCTACTACAAATCATGGCAGACTTGGAATTCCCAATCCACCTCCACCTCCACCTCCTTCTCTTGCATACACGTGTAGCACTCTGGCTCAACCAAAGCCCACTCATGGAGTTATACCTCCACCTCCTCCTCCACCCTCGAAGCCTGCACAAGGAGCTCCACCACCTTCGCAGCCTGCACATGGAGCTCCACCACCCCCAACTCAACCTCCCATGCGTGGTCCACCACTTCCTCCACTTGTGAGTCGGGCTCCTCCTCCACCACCACCACCACCACCACCACCTCCACCTCCTATGCGTGGAAAATCACTTCCTCCACTTGTGAGTCGGGCTCCTCCACCATCACCACCACCACCTCCTCCACCTCCACCTCCTATGCGTGGTCAATCACTACATCCACTTGTGAGTCAGGCTCCTCCTCCACCACCTCCTCCTCCTAGACATGGAGCCCCCCCACCACCACCGCCTCCTCCAGGCCGTGGAGCCCCCACTCCACCACCGCCTCCTCCAGGCCGTGGAGCAACCCTCCCTCCCCCGCCTCCTCCAGGCCGTGGACCGCCTCCACCAGGAGCTCGTGTTCCTGGACCTCCTCCAGGCGGTGCACCCCCCCCACCTCCAGCCGTAGGTGTCAAAGGAGCTGCTGATGCAAGAGGTCTGCCTTCGGGAAGAGGGCGGGGTTTTTTACGTCCTTCAGGGATGGGGACATCTGCTACAGCACCCAGAAGATCTTCTTTAAAGCCTTTGCATTGGAGCAAGGTAACAAGAGCAATACAAGGAAGCTTATGGGAGGAGCTGCAAAGGCATGGAGAGTCCCAAATGTATTGCATCTTACTAATTGAATTTTCTTTTAGAATAACTAACACACAATTCAGCCATACTTTCTTGAAGTTTATAAATGCGTTACTATATACATTTTAGAATCATTCTCTTTATTTGATGATGTTGCATCCTTGAGCCAGTGCCTCAGAATTTGACGTGTCAGAGCTAGAAAGCCTTTTCTCTGCAACTGTCCACAAACCTGCTGACTCAGGTAAAGCTGGTGGAAGACACAAGTCTGTTGGATCAAAAACTGACAAAGTTCACCTGGTAATCTAAAATTCATTTCCTCTCTTGAAATTCTTCTGTAAAAAACCTCCAGTGTGTGTAATGGATCTTTGATTCTTGTTGCTGGAGTTTCGTTTTACTTTTTTATTTTATTTTTCTCAAGACCTCTTGATTTTTCTTCAATGGTTTTTTCTTGCTTTTTCCAATTAAAATATTGTAGTTGCAATTTCTCTCTCCATACGGCTCGAGTTAATTCGTGGTCGGAATTGCACTTCTTTTCTCATTAGCCCATAAACCTTCTTTTTCCTGGGAGATGTTATGATAAATGATTCTAGTAAAGGTGTTTCTTGGGTAGTTTCTGTGACAATTAGGTTAGAAAAGTTACTTTGACTGTATTTGCATCAATTATTCAGATATATTATACGGAACCTAATGAAACATTTAGATGAGTATGTATTTGTGAACTTCTTACAGGTAAGATAAATTCAAAATTGTCTTCACCGACTTTACTTCTTATTAGTTGTTTACATGTGCTCGCATCTCTTTGTTTTCTCTAATCAACTGCACTGAGAACAGTGCCCTTATACCTACAAATTCCAATGATATTTTTGTACAACCAAGGCCTATTCATTGACCATACAAACATTAAGCCTTGAAACTGCAAGTTTAACCATTTGATGTTAGTGGCAACCATAATTATTATTTGGGTTTCAGGTTAATAGCTGAATAACAAATGGTGGCTACCTTTTTTGGTGATATGTGGAATCCTTAAGAGATATAGCTAAAGTTTCTTTTTCAATTATATGGGATTGCATGATAATTTGTTGATAGCTGAGCTTACAATATGCCCCTAATATTTATGCATTAAGTTGTTCATCAATATTGTACCTTTTAAGTGCAGTTAGGGTGACATTTATCTTAAAGATTAAGTTGTATGCCGGAAGGGTTAAGCTATAGTGAAATTGACTTGGATTGAAGCTGTAAGGATGCAATTGTCAAATATGCTGGGAAATATCAAACATCGCTTAACATAGGATGGAACAGAGGATAAGCATTTAACTCTACTAATTCGAGATTAAGGTTCAGTCGAGTTGGATGTTAAGCAGGCACGATCGCATGTCATAAAAAAATGAGAAAAATTATCATTTATCCGTGTGCGGATTTTATGCTTTGTTAGTTATGTATTGTTTTGCAATTGCCATGTGTCTTTGTGTTTTGCATGCTTGCTTACAAGTGTGTTTTTGTTATCTTCCTAAATATATCAATTTGATTGCACTTTTTGCTGTTTTTTGTTAAAAGAAGTTTGTTCAGAGATAATAGACCCTTATGATAGAATCCTGATCTTTTCTTACAATTTAATGTATCCCAAATGAAGCTTCTTGTTGTCAATTGTAGATTGATCTGCGGAGGGCGAATAACACTGAAATTATGCTTACAAAAGTTAAGATGCCGCTTTCTGACATGATGGTAAGATCAGGCATCTTGGAAGTCCTTGCAGTGATTATAACATTTATTTGATTTATTAAAACTATTTTTATTGATTTGCTGATGAAGACATGATATTTTCAGGCTGCAGTTCTAGCAATGGATGAGTCAATATTAGATGTTGATCAAGTAGAAAATCTTATAAAGTTCTGTCCCACGAAAGAGGAGATGGAACTTCTCAAGGTGAAGCTACAAACAATTAAGATCTCAGTTACCTTCCATTCCATATTCAAGAGTATTTTGACATTCTATTGTGCCTCTAAACTCAAGGCCAATTTTAGACATTTAACCATGATTAATTGTTAATTAACAGGGCTATACAGGTGACAAGGAAAACCTGGGGAAGTGTGAACAGGTCTGCAAAGTTTACTTATCAACCAGAAATTCCTCATGTTTTACTGGAATGCAATCTTGAGAACTTTGTCTGTAGTCACACATGGGTTAGTTGAACTCTTGAAGATTGAGATGTGACTACTTACCTGTAGCCTGGCTTATGTGACTTCTTAAAATCTTTATGGCTTCTCTCTCATTATGTGAAATAATGAATTACAGTTAGGTAAACTATAATTATGGCTGTCCTTTTCAGTGACAATAAAGTAGGTAGGTTGGCTGATCCATTTGACCCTAGAAGTTGTTGTCTAATATCACTGGTCTGTGATACCCTGACAATTTTCCATTTCACCCAAGACGTTGTCTAGTATCACTGGTCTCTGTGATGATACTGGTCTCTGTGATACGCTGACAATTTTATTTTGAAATTATGAACTCCCAACTTTCATTGCTATCTTTTTATTGGAAGGAGCTGCGTAAGAGGACATGAACTCATGGTATGAGAAATTTGGTTTGACATTCCTGTTTGTTTCAAGCATCCTATCTAAAAACGAAGCACATGGATACTATTGAGTAGTTGTAAGCAACAGGAAAGGATCGGATTTTATTCTTGAATATTACCTTAAGTTAGGAGATATCTAATACTTTGATGATGAGAAAGCTTTGAAGTTTTTTCTCCTTTATATGAAAAAAAGGGGAAAAGGATAGGAAACTTGTCTCAAGTTATGTGATTCATCAACAATGTTTGGTTGTCCAGTGGTAGAAAGAAATACATCATGTTTTCAATGGAATTTTCTTTTAGTGAAAATATGCAGGGCTGAGAATACCAGTTCTTTTCCAGTCTTTTTTTTCTTTCATGAAACCAAATTGCAATTAGATTGAACATGTCTGTATAAAGTACTATGTAGCTGCATGAGAAGTGATGATCGTACTAGGCAAGACCTACTTTCTGATGGACATCTTCAGATTCAGTTGGGTGATCCTTTCTAGTCCCTAGATCCGCACCCACCCCTACCAAAGTGGAACTATAACCTCCAAGTAGAAATTCCAAGTTTAAGCTTTCCTGTTCCTTTGGGCCCTTGAATATTTTTTTATGGAGTGATATTGGTGGAAGCCTGATAATGTTGTAATGTTGTAGTTATCGATGTTTGGAATATCAGCATTTACATTCCTTCATCACTCTAAAAAAAAACGTTCTGTTATGAGCAGCAGAACTACAAACTGTACATGAAAGTAGAATAAATAACTTATAATAAATAAATTTTCTTGTGGATGAGTTAAGGGTAGGTATGGTTATCTTTCAAATTAAGGACATGGTTACCTATCCCCCAAAAGAGATGATCCTATGGCAGACTTTGATTCTAGACTTAAAAGGTGTTTATAGGCTAGATTAGAGCTAGACAGTACAAGGGGAAGGCTGGAAGTCTCTCTTAAGACATCTGATCTAGTTGGAAACATACAGAAAAAAATTAGCTTGGCCTCTGCTAAGAATAACATGCATTGAGAAATGGTCCCGGGCGTTAGGGGGGAGCTGAACTAGGATGTATGAAATTGGTGATAGCTGATTGACATCCTGATAGCTTCAATTGCTGTAATTGTGGTAATTATCAATTTATGTATATGTATGAAATTGATGATAGCTTACTCCATGTCTCGAAGTTTCAATTGCTAAAATTGAGGCCATTATGAATTTATGTTTTTAGGGTATTATAGTGCATGTTTACTAGAGGTCATAATGTGAAACCCATCAATTTGAATCTTTTGCATGCATGAAGATCACATTACAAGGGCTAACTTATTTTTCACGTTGGATTTGCTGCATAACTTGAATGCATCCTTTCTTATTTCGATATTGGAACAAACTATTCAACTTTATTGTATGCGTTTACTCTTCAGTACTTCGTGGAGCTGATGAAAGTGCCACGTGTGGAGTCCAAGTTGAGAGTGTTTTCTTTCAAGATTCAATTCGGCTCTCAGGTTTGGCGGCATCTGCATTGTTAGTGTGATTTTCATAAATCTACAGTTCTCCTGAACTATGTTTTTCTCCACAATTTTCTTATTCTTGCTCTCGTCCACAGATTTCAGAATTTAAAAAGAGCTTAAACACTGTAAACTCTGCATGTGATGAGGTATAATCTGCTAACAATAATGATGAGTTCCATGTTTTACACACATTTATTTTTTAGGAAATTACGCATTCATTTTTTACACATGGGGGCTGAATATCTGCTTATTAGGTCCGGAATTCCCTCAAATTGAAGGAAATTATGAAGAAAATTCTTTATTTGGGGAATGCGCTGAATCAAGGAACTGCACGGGGTAAGTCTTTCAGGTTCTAAAGGAAATTGTTGAGAAAATTCTTTATATGGGGAATGTCCTGAACTTAGGTATAAATGCTGTATTCACATTAAAGTTTTTAGAGAACTTTCATAATGGCGTTTGGCATGATTATTTATATGTTCTCATGACACAATTAAAGGAGAAGAACAACTCAATTGCCTGTAATGGTTTGCTTGCTCTTTCCATAACGATTGTGGCTTTGTTCAGATCTACTTGAAGGGCATAGCCTATATCACAACTTAGGGAATCTGAAGAACCATATGCAGTCTTAGAGGAACAAGATCGTCGTATTTATAAGATGTGCTAATTGCCATTATCTGTAACAATTAGTCTTGAGCTCTATTTACAGTTTATCACAGTTGTTTTTAGATGTTTTAGGCTTTTAGATATTTTTCCTGTTCAATAGTTGATTTAGTTTCATGCTATTTTTTCTTTAGGTTTTTCAAATAATTACTACATTTTTGTTTCATTTTCCATTATTTTCGACAGTTTCATCAGGTCTTTAGTATTTAAGATATGAAATAGTGTTTCCCCTCAACTTTCTAATTGCTTGCCTTTCATGTCTCTATTCATCTCTCATATAGTCCCTCCTCTCCTCTTCTTCCTCATTCTCCTATTACCTAAATTTTCACCCAGCTACCGATCACCAAACACTTTCCAGCCGAGCATTGAAGGATTTAGATGCTGAAGCACATGCATTTTGTAAAAGAAACTGCTCTAAACTTCATGGTAAACATTAATAGAACATGTAAATGATTAATTCTCTTTTGGAAGAATGCAAGTACTCACGTCCTTTCTATCTGGTATTCATATGATAAATATTGCTTTCTCTTGTTTATTTTTAATTTTCAATCATCTGAACATCTGTTAGTGTCTTATCATGATGAGTACTTTTGGGTTGAGTTTTTCATGCTGACACTATGCAAATAAAATTCCTAAACATTGTTCATTTTTCCTTAATACAACATATCAAATACTATCTGAATTGTACAGGTTCTGCAATTGGATTCAAGTTGGACAGTCTTTTAAAACTCACCGATACGCGTGCTTCTAACAACAAGATGACGCTCATGCATTATCTTTGCAAGGTGTGGTTAGTATTATGTTCCTTAAAAAAAAAAAATCAAAGTGCATTCAAAACCTTGTGAATGACAATTTTAGATTTTCTATTCTAAATTTGATTGTTATAGAGGCTTTTTGTGATTGTTGTCTCAAGGTTGCTTCCTGGGTTGCAATGCTTATGTAACCAGCTATTTGATTACCAATGTTAAGTCCTTATTTTGTAATAAATCGAACATTGCAACAATAATTGTACCCAAACTTTGCCTTACGGGTGCACAGTGCAGTTTGAGGAATGGGTGCTCAAGCGGATTCCAAATGAATTAAGAGGAGCTGATCTTCATTTTTACCTTGTCTAAGCTCTTAAAAATTTGGTGACGTTTGCATTTTTTTAGTTTGGAAATTTTCAGAATATGTAAATTTGGAGAGATTGTTAATTCGGCCTTAGTATTAGATTAACTTTGGAGAACGTATTTGGGTGCACTTAGTTATATAATTAAGTTAAAAAAGGATGTGATTCAGAAACGTCAAACTTGAATTGCTCTAAGATTCTATCCTCGTTACAATTGTGGTGGGCATCTGCAGTGAGATCCATAATAATTACATTATGGTTGTTTTCTTGCCTCCCAGGTGCTCGCTGCCAAGTCACAAGCACTTCTAGATTTTCACCGCGACCTAGTTAGCCTTGAAACTGCATCTAAGGTGCCTGATTTGTTTGAATTGTCAAAAACACTTAATTACTGCAGTAAGATTATGAATAGATCGAGTTTTTGTTTCTTGCAGATACAACTGAAGTCTTTAGCAGAAGAAATGCAGGCTATAATCAAGGGATTAGAGAAGGTTAAGAAGGAGTTGGCAGCATCAGAAAATGATGGTCCTGTGTCCGAAGTTTTTCGAAAGGTTCAAAGCCTATTGTCTCGTTTCTATTGTCCCTGTGAAAACTGATTTTGTGGCATCTTGCATCCTTAAAATTGCTAACTGACCTTGCCTCTGTTATGTTTTCTTCATCGCTTATTGCTTTAATGGTCTGTGTGCACTAACATTCTTTTATGTGAATTTTAGACACTAAAAGAATTCATTACTGTTGCTGAGACAGAGGTGGCATCCTTAACAAGTTTCTATGCTGTGGTGGTAATTTCCCAACTATTCATTTGCATCCACTATAATTTTTGTAGTTTTTTTTTTCTTTTATGATTCATTGAAAAATATTCTATAACTAAAGCTTAAGCTTATGACATGAGCTTTTAGTTAATTTTAGTAAAAATAATTCACAATAATCCTACGCTAATAATTGTGTTTAAAGTTTGTAGTTATTTTTTTTTTGTTTCTTCTGATATTTACGCCTTTTCCATCTTAGTATCATTGTCTTAATTTTTTATCTTTTTTATTTGCATATGTGGCAAGGACGCAATGTATGTTTTATTATTTTTAACCATAGAACACTCTTAAAATTGCATCCATGCTATGTTGTCCACTATCATCAATTATTGTCCTGCGCTGGACAGGGTAGAAATGCGGATGCACTTGCACTGTACTTCGGTGAGGATCCTGCCCGTTGCCCATTTGAGCAAGGCAAGTTATACTTAGAACATACATTTTTCTTATTTACCTTAACTGATATATGAATTTATGATTTAATAGAGTATTGCGTTTAGTAGTGATCTTTGTGGTATACCCACAGGTTCGTTTCTTGACTTCTCTGAAGTTCAGTGTCTCAACAAGATATGATGTCTACACATAATTTAAATTTTCATTAGGGGGGAGGGGAAGGTAGAACTTCCAGAAGATTTTCCCAACATGAGAAGACCAAACGAGGCCTGAAATATAAATTGAATTTTCATGAATACTATTTGAGAAAGACTTGTGTAGTTATATTAGACGAATTGTGAGATAAATATGACGAGGTGGAAAGGGATAGATAAGAGACAGGACAAGATGTCGACCTTGGAGGAATCAGAGTTTCATGACAGTATAAAATCATTTGAGTCTAGTCCATTTGCTAAGATGAACATTGGAGAGAACCTGAAATGATTTCTGATCAATGCAGTTACAGCTACTCTCTTAAATTTTGTGAGATTGTTTCGTAAAGCGCATGAGGAAAATTTGAAACAGGCTGAATTGGAGAGGAAGAAAGCTGAGAAGGAGGCTGAAATGGAGAAGGCAAAGGGTATAAATCTTACAAAGAAGAACATGGAGTAACTGTAAATTGGTTTCTTCGTTTCCTTGCTTGGCAATTTGATGTTCTCTGCCACCGAAGCCATCTGCCACGATGTTTTTTTTGCTGTGGTGGCTTATGCTGCTGACGATTGGTGCCGAGTATCCAATTCTCTGCTCCAGTATGGTGCAGATATAGGCCTTGCAAGTGATATTGACAAGGCAAGAGCACCCTTCCATGAGGCATGCAGAGCTTTAAGATATGTTGAAGGCTTGTTCAGTCAGAGCACGACAGACGAGCTCGTTTTTTAGAAATTAAACGGGGATCATACTTCAGCATATTGTGTGGTTAAAAAGCATGGGTTCTCTGCGTGATTTAAAAGATGATGGATGTGGTCCTTGCATATCATCGACAAGGGACTTTGTCGTTTTGTTCAATCCTTCATTTACACATCGGGAGATTCGGTTTCCAGCTTTCGTCATTCGTTTTTGCATAGATTTTTTCTGCACCAGAGCGGATGGCTTAGAGCCGCAAAGCCCCACGAAACCATGTACAGAGCTCTAACCCTACACTAACACTAGAATTCAATTCCTTTTCTTGTAACATAGAGAGCAGCCTATCCCTTGTTTCTTCTAATAGACATTGACTTGACCCATCGCTAAAGATGTATAGGTGAGTAGAAGACGGGTTGCTCTTAGTGTAATTAATTGTAACATATCAGAAAAACAGAGATTGCAGCACAGTTTTCAAACTTGATATTTTTAAGCACTCTAGTTTGTATCCATGGGAACCATCTTTCGAATCCAGACATTGACTAAAGGCTTGAAGCAAGACTAGTAGGATTCCAATTTGCTCAACTCCCCTTGCTTCAGATTCAAGTCGAGGAAATATATATACATAAAATCGAAGGTCCTGGGGCCCGTTTCAAATCCCTTAGTAATGGACATGGGGAATTTCATCCAAGGCAGAGTCTTCCGGGAATGTTAATTTGATGACTCCGTTCTTGCATCCATGACTAGTAAGGTTTTTTTTTCAAGATTCTATATTTATATGAATTGAAATTTAAATATAAGCTTATCTTTAAAATTCAATTAGAATTTAATGCAACACTAATAATAAAAAAATCTATATAATATAATTTAATTATTTTAATACAAGAGTTTATATATATTTATAGTTTTGGATTACTAACTAGGCATGAAAAAAATGATACAAATTACAATAAAAAAAACAGATTATGAAAGTCCAATAAAAATGACTTATTATCAAGTTATAAACCTAAAAATAATAAATAATAAGAGGATGAATTCAACAACTCAATGAGTAGATAATGTTCAATATACACACACGAGATAATACAACAATGAAAAATATATATACAAGTATAGCTTTAGGTTTTTATAGAAAAGTTTCTCAAATAGGTCATAACAAGAATATCACAAGATAATCAAAATGCAACGAGTATGAGGCTCCGTACTATGAGATTATCAGTCCATACAAATTAGTGACTTTCCCGACCAACTAGATTTTAGATATGATATACACAAAGACTAATACTACCCTATTAATATATGTATTCTGACTAGCATATCATAGATTCATAATCATAATCAAACAGATATATTTATATCTCAAGGCTTAACTCATGACATCAATCAAATGAGGAGCTATCAATTTAGAAGCCAATTTAAAATATATATTCATTAATATCAAGAATTCAGATTCACCAATTGATCATGTTTTATAATAATAAAGATAATAATCAACATATATATTATTAAGAAGTATGATCCAATTCATATTAACAAATCAAATATTTATAATATTTCTACATTATATTCACTCACCTCACTCAAAAGCAAACAATATTCAAAAGCAAAGATCAAACGAAATCCTACTAATGTCCTCTTAGTAGAATATCAAGATTATCTGAATATAAATAAGAAATATTCAAGAATGACTCAAACAAAACATAGAACATATTTAATACACTTATTTAAGGGTATATTCCATAACATTCTATGTTTTTTTAGACTAAACTAGTTATTTTTTCAAAAACTCAAAATCTAATTGTTTTTTTTTAAATCCAATCCATAATAAAATAAATAATAATTTTGATAATAATTCACTAAATAAACCTTAATTATTCATCAAACCAATCTGCAAAAGATAATATTACAGTTAGGAACCAATCTGAATTTTATTATATTTTTAAGGATCAAATTATATAACTTTATCAAATTGGAGAAACAAACAAAAAATATCATAAATTCATAACTGGAATTATGTCCATAATTCATCCTCATTTCTGTCAAAAATCTCTAATTATGCTCTAGGGATAATTTTGGAATTTTTTCAAATTTTTAGGGTCAAATTGTAATTTTTTATCATATGGAAGGATCAAATTGAAAGTGTAAAATTTTCATAACTATACTGGAATTCTGCCCATAATTGATATTTTATTTTGTCCAAAATCTCAGAATAGTTATAAGGATCAATTTGTAATTTTTCAAAGTTTGGAGACTAAATTGTAATTGTCATAAATTAAGGGACCAAATCAAAATTTTATCATCTTCAACCTCAAACCTAGAATTTTCACAAATTACCTACTTTTATGTCCTACTACAATTGTTATCTCCTAATTTCTAACACAAATTTTATCATTTATACAAATCATCATCTTTACTTACTGTTTTTCAACTAAATAATCAATTATTCATAACAATCAACCCTATAACATTTAAATTAATTCATCAATTAAACCCAAAACATAATCTTTAAAATCCTAATCTTTATCAAAACAGAATTTAAAACTTAAAAAAACACACATTTATATATAATTTTATATTGGAACTTATCTCTTTTTTTTTCTCTTTATATTTATTATATTTTTTCAATTATTACACTACCCATCATTTATTTATATTTATTTTTTAAGTTTTAAAAAGCTTTATTATCCTTTTCTTTCTTTTTTAATTCAAAACATTACAATTATACAGTAACTACTAGAACTGTGAACTATTTATTATTATTTATTATCTCATGTTATTTTTTTTATTTTTAAAAAAATTCAATGGTTTTAATGGTTCCAGAATTTCATTTGTTATTGGGTATGGTAGTCAGAAATTTAATGGAGGTTCGTTTTGCTTTAAGAACTAAAACTACCTAGAAAACACTATATATCTTGATAAATTAATTAATGACTTTAAAAAACTAAAAAACCATTCAAAACCAAAAATCAAAACAAAACAAAAAATATTACCAAGCTCATATATGTTTTTAGGCAATTTAAAGGTTAAAAAACACCTATATAGAACTTTCATCACTAAATAGAACTCATTAACATCAAGATCGATTATTTTGATAGTCGAAATTAGTATTAATAATAATTTTCTCTCTACCTTAAATATCCAATAACTTTCTCTCTTCTCTTGCAAACCAGAAACTGAAAAATAATACAAATGATACTTTGGATCAAAATTAATTTTTTTTTTAATTTAATCTTTGAAATAACCTAATTTATATATTCAAAAAGTATGAGGACTAAATTGAATATTTTACTATAATTTCAAAAACAATACCCATCTCCTCCATGTTTTTCACTCAAGTCCCTATCTTTTATTTTTTTTTTCTCCTTTCTTTAATAATATTAGTTGAATTAACTTTCAATTAGGTTATTAAAATGCCAACAAAAAGGACAGTAAATCCATGAAGCCTATGACACACACAAACAATGTGGGGAAACAATGTTTTCCCATGCCTTTTTGAATGTTTTTAATTTTAAATAAAAAAATAATCAAGAATTAATATGATTTTAAATATTTTACAAAGACTATACAAAAAAGAAGAAAGAAAAAAACTTTGCTTAAATAAATTTTCTAAAATGCTCATTAATGATCTTCTAAATCCCGTAATGACTTCGTATAACTATAGTAACATCAATCATCTTCGATGGTTGCATTATCGTTATCAAAATGCCATGTGACATTTATCACCTTCAATTGAAAAATTCGTGAACAATGCCACAATGGTTAATCCTTACTATTAATTATAATAACATTTTATCATTTTTTTTAGTTTTAATTTTTGAATTTTATCATTCAGGAATGTATTCTTTTTTTTTTAATTTAATTTTTTAATATTAAATTTTTCAAGAATTGTACATTATATTTTATTTTTTTAGATTATATGTCATGTTTTTTTTAATAAATCTTAATTATTACCTTCAATTTTAGATTTATTAGAAGTAAAGCTTCATATTTTTTTATCTTATAATAGAAATCATGAGTTGATTAAAGTTGTATTTTTTTTCTTTGCCTTTTTAAATTGATTTTTTTTAATTTCATTCTTTAATATTGGATTGGTTAGAAATTGAGTTTCATTTTTTTTATATGGTGTTATCCTAATCTAAAGATCTAAGTCATATATTTGACAAATTAACCCTATTTGACTTAATTTTTTTGTCACTTTTTAATTGATTTATTTTTTAATTTCACCCTCTAATAACTCAATATTATTTTTTATTTTTTAATTTCATCTTATATTATTAGTTTGTTTGAAAATTGAGCTTTATTTTTTTAATTTGTTTTAAATGGAATTATTCTAGTCTCATGAATTTAGTTTAGTTTTATTTATTTATTTTTTATTTCAACCTTTAATATTGAATTTGTTTGTAATGAAGCTTCGTAGTTTTTTTTTTTATTTTCTTCTTATGAAGTTATGTTGATGTGAACCTCGTGATTACACAATCTATAACAAAAATGATAATATTCCTAAGAAAATTGAATAATTAGTTTTGATTGAACATTAATCCAGATTTAACCTATAATTAAGAACCATATATATTGGATGATTGCAAATGACACCACAAGATCAATTGTAACTAAACAAATTGAATTTACTTTTTATTCCAACAAAAAAGAAAAGTTTGCTCAAGCAAAACTAAATTTTATTAATATCTAAAGATTGCTCCTAAATTTTTAGTAAAACACAATATAATATAGTCTTAAGATAATAGTCATAATGGTCATGTATTAGGGTGCAAATCAATAGAACTTAACTAAAACTCAGCTAAACACAAGCCTATTTTCTAAAACAAGTTTAAACATTAATTTTAGGCTAAAACAAACCTAGCATAAATAAAAGCCAAAAAATTAAAATATAATTATCCCAAATATCAATTAAAAATAAATAAACATTAAAAAAATTCAGATTAATACAAATTATCAAAATAATCTCAAAATCATATTTCCTTATATTAAATCCTTTATAGTCGAATTTGAAACTTGTAAATGAAAAGGTATCCCTTTGTGTCATCCATTAATCCTCCTTCCTTACTTGAAAGATATTGTTTTAAATGCTGAAGTTCCCTTTATTGTTTAGCCAAAGTTATGTTCGTAAACAATCAAGAAGGAAAGTGGCTAAAATATCTTCTTTAAAGATCCTCTCATAATCATCATTTTGAATTAAAAAATCTTGTAAAACAAAAAAAACAATTCCAAGCCTCCTTACCATCATATAGATCCCATTATGGATATGGAACCCTAGCAAACTATGATTATTAATTGTTGTCATAAATATCTTCTTATTTGGCATGAAATTCTTATAGAGTAGGTAAGACAATAGCTACCACATATACTTTCAAACTATGATTATTAATTGTTGTCATAAATGTCTTCTTATTTGGCATGAAATTCTTATAGAGTAAGTAAGACAATAGCTACCACATATACTTTCAAAAGCATTAAAAAATCCTTATATTGACTGGAATTTATAATACATAAGGAAACAATGTTTTTTCAATTTTCGCACATTCCTAGTAGATTCTAGTCTTCACTTCAAACATGTCATCCTCTCTTATCTGTATGAATTAGAAGACTTAACATATATTATCAAAAATGTATAAATGTCTACTTTCCAACCTAATTGAAATCTTAGAATAATTACTTTTATAGCTTCAAATATAGTCTAAACAGTAAATGAAGGTCCAAACATATATATTTCACATGATTTTTCTAAAAACTTAGATCCTCTGAAATACTTTATTTCCAAACTTTCATTTACCTTAAATCTTAGCCAAATGTATAATAGCATGTTTAGAAACTCATATAAAAATTCCAGTATAATTCAATAGTTAAATTGAAAGTTATGTTCGATAGTGTAAAACTAGATGGTAAAAGATTTTATGTTAAAATCTAAATCTGACCTTGCTTGGAATATATAATATCTCAGTCTCATGATCCAGATTACAAGTTTAAAAGGCTAATCTGAGTTGATTTAAGGTTTTTTTTTGTTTTTTTTTTCTAATTCACCATTTAATGTTAGGTTGGTTGGAAACTACACCTTGTGATTTTTTATTTACTTTTCATGAGGTTATTCTAGTATAATATGTAATCATTTCAATATTAAAAAAAGAAATACTATCCAACATGTTAGCATATTTATATTTAAAAACTGTGTCATCAAATATGCATTGTATTTTAAACCATGAGCAATTTTTGTTGTTAAAAATATTATTAACAATGTTTGGGTATTTATGTATATATAAAAAAATCAGATTTATGACACAACATGAGCCACTAATTTAGTATATCCTATGCTTCTAAGGTATGTTAACATGCCAGGCTTAGACACGAATATTGTAAGCCCTTAAAAAATGAATGCATGAATTTAAATAGTTAAAGAAGAACCCGTTAGTGATACATGAAAATTTTAATTTAAAATACAAAGATAAACATAAGTTAAAAAAGAGAGGAAAGACTAAGTGTATGAGGATGAAATTATAGCCTAATATGATAAAGATAAAGGATAAGGGGACTAAATTAGAAAGACATGAATAAGTGAGGAACAAAGAGAGAGAGAGAACTCGTTAACCCTATAAAAAAAAAGGTTGATGGGAAAAAAGATGATTACTTAGGCCTTGAAGCCTTTGGCCAAACATGAAGCCAAACATGAAAAAATAAAGGGGAAAACCTTTTTAATATTAATTTGTGTGTGCATGTTAAAATAACAAGTGTTTATGATCATGTAAGAAACTATTATATGTTGAGACCTAAACATATAAATAAATTTATATGGTGCATGCCTTTGTTTAATTTAATTATGATTGTTTAAATATCATAAATGATTATTGTTGTGGAAATGACATGTTTTGCATACAATGGTGATAAAAAAAAGTGAAAGAAATGCATAAAAATGATTGGTTGTGTGATATACCTATAAACCGGAAATCAGGACAGTATTACAAGCTAAATTATGACTAATAATTGGACTAGTTAAAGACATAATTTGAGATGTTATCCTTAGCTAGTATTTGACAATTGTCTAGACATTTAGACATTACTGTATTTTTAATTTATATAGGGTCACATTAATGTATTTTTAATTTATATTGGGTCCCAAAAATAGATAACAACAATATGTTGACATGCCAGGTTTTGAAACAGATATTGTAAACCCCTAGAAAATGAATGCATAAATTTAAATAATTAAAGAAGAA
The DNA here is from genome assembly GCA_015708895.1 of Populus ilicifolia. Taxonomy (NCBI): domain Eukaryota; kingdom Viridiplantae; phylum Streptophyta; class Magnoliopsida; order Malpighiales; family Salicaceae; genus Populus; species Populus ilicifolia. The sequence continues at coordinate 101,544 of SRLM01002005.1, read as the reverse complement.
TCTATTAGTGATATATAAAATTTTTACTTAAAGTATGAAGATAAACATAAGTAAAAAAAAACAAGAAAAAAGAGGAAAAGACTAAGTGTACAAGGATGAAATTAGAGCCCAATGTGAGAAAGATAAAGGATAAAGAGACTAAATTGAAAAGACATGAATAAATGAGGGATAAAAAACAAAGAGAACCTTTAATGGGTATTTGATATTGTGGTAACCATTAAAAGAAAACGTATCTAACTTTGTAGTAATTAAGGTTAAAGATGAAGTGCAGAAGTAATGAGATTCTAGCTTTTCAAAAGTGGTTAGGTACCTCTAATGGGCATGTGTAAACTTTAGGGATCTAAACAAAGTTAGCTTAAAGGATGATTTTTCTTTGTCACATATAAATATTCTCAAGGATAATGCTATAAGAATTTTTTCTTATTCCTTTATAGATGGTTTTTTAGGTACAATAAGATCAAGATGGCTAAAAAAGACTAATTTTTACTCTTTAGGGAACTTTATATTACAAAGTCATGCCATTTGAATTAAAGAATGTTAAGGCAACCTCTAAATGACTAATGGTGACAATCTTCCATGATATGATAAATAAGAAGATCAAAGTTTATGGAGATGATATGATTGCTAAGTCTAAAAATAGGAAGGATTATATTAAAAGATTAAGAAAATTATTCAAAAAATTAAGAAAGTATTAATTGAATTTGAATTTATAAGTGTATATTCAGGGTGAAGTTTGGAAAGCTATTCAATTTTGTTTTAAGAATTATAGGGATTGAAGTAGATCACAGAAAGAAACAAGGCCATACAATTCATGCTTGCTCTTGGAATTGAAAAACAAAAAAACTTTATAGGGCATTTGAATTACATAACCTGTTTCATGTCTCAATTGATAGTTATATACAAACTGATCTTTTGTTAATAAGCTTGTGAAAAAATTAAATAGTATTTATAAAAACTATATTTTCTTATATCACCTATACTTGGAAGATGTAAACACCAAATGAAAATAGAGATTTAAAGTCGAAATGACTCCATCATCACTATTGATTTCTAAATCGGCATAATTTCTGGCTACCATTTCTAAATCAAAAGCGTCATAGTTTTGCTACTGATTTCTAAAGTTAGCTAATTTCTGAATCGGCAATGATGTATTTTTAGCTGCCGATTTCTAAAATGACAGCGATACAGTTTTAGTTGTCAATTTTTGAATCAACAGTAGCATAGTTGTTTAGTACTTAAAAGTGTATTTTTATGAAGGTTTCATATCATCATTTTGTATTTAAAGTATTAATAATTTCTTTACGAGAACATATTTTATAATATCATGTCTAATAATATAAGATGTCTTTAATTTATAATAAATATTTATTTTAAATGTAGGCCTATTAAATAAATAAAATGATTGATTAATGAGTTTAACTTCTGAAATTATAAGACAAAGTGAGGGTTAAACTTAGAAAAGAAATGTTGGTTTAGTCTAAACTAGAACATTGTTCGATCACTGTATCATAACCGGTGCTATAAAACTTGGATTTAGGTTTGCTCTATATGGATGGAAAACTAAAACATAGGCTTAAAACTTTCATAAGGAGTCTAAAATTCAAAAAGATTGTTTTCATGTTTAAATTATAGTGACAACTAAGAAGTCTAAATCTATCCTATAGTGATAAGATCAAAGAGTTGATGTCTTATTCTAAGTGTAAAAGTGTTAAAGTAATATATAACTCAGCAAGATCAAGGTCAAACCACAAAGAGGCAAACTATAATAATAATAAGAAGAACAATAATAACAATAATGGTGGTGGTGGCGATGATAATGAGTTAAAAAGGACTTTGTGATGTAAGATTAATGTGAAGATTATATAATGATAAAAACAAATGTCAATGTTAGAGGATCCACTAATAGTATTAAAGATAAGTAAAGTATAAACTCTTTATAAATTATCAACATGATCATATTAATCATCTTATTTATATAATACCATACTTATAAATTTTATCCAGTATTCATAATGCTAACTTATATTGACAACAAATCAAGTTCCTCTCATAACAACGTTGTTGGTTGAAAACTATAAAGGATCAAGTATTTGATGTACCAAATGTTATACAACACAAATCTTGATAAACTGATTAGTACTCAAAAGTGCATTTTTATCATGGTTTTATATCATCATTTTGCACTTGAAGTATCAATAACTCCTTAACTAAAGTACGTTTTATAATAATCTATCTAATAATATAAGATATCTTTAATTTATGGTAAATATCCATTTTAAATGCAGGTCTATCACATAAATGAAAAGATTGATTGATGACTTTAAGAACTTCAATTGCAAAGGCAAAGAGATGATCAAACTTAGAAAAGAGATGTCGGTGCAATCTAAACCGGAATACTGTTCGGTAATTGGGTCTTATCTAGAGATATAGATCTCAGATTTAGGTCTACTTTATATGAATGGAAAGGTAAGACATACCCCTACAACTTTGATATGGAGCCCAAGATCTATAAAGGCCATTTTCAAGTCCAAACTGTTGCAACAATAAAAAAGTCTGAATCTGTCCTCCAGCCCGAGATTGTTCAGTATTTTGGCCATATCTGGAGTTTTAGAAGTCAAAATGAGCTAAATTGTTTACACAAGAAATCTGAGACAATTGCCTAGAACTTTCATGTTTTCAAGTGGCTCTAATTTTGATGTCATCAATGACGTTTTGGGCAGACAAGAGAAGATAAGGATTGTCACCAAGTCAAGGGTTGACCATCTACTCATCAATTAGTCATCAAATCAATAGTTTCCAATTTTGACCTATAAAATGAGGCATTTGCCATGCATTTAGGCATCTTGGTGTCCAGATCAAGATCATGCTCTTGTTTTCTCTCTTTGTATTCTTTATGCTTTGTTTTCATTAATATCAAGTTTATGCCTTTCATTTCCTTTGCTTTGCTTTGTTAACTCTTATCTTATTTATGTTCTTATTTTGTTTATCCATTTTTCTTTCTTCCATTATGTCTAGCTAAGTTAATTATGTCAAGGTGAAAAGGTTACACTAATGGTGTAAGAATAAGTATGGTATAAACGTAATATGGACTTTAATGTTTAATATTAACATGTTTTATATTTGTTATGTTGTTCACTCTTTAATTCTTTGCTTATTAAATTACTAATCTTGATTTATGTTGTATAACACTTGGTACAATAAATGTTTGACACTTTCATAGCTCATACTGTATGGTATAACCGACACCTGAGCTATGAAAGGAACTTGATTTGTTGCTAACATAAGTTATAATCATGAATGTTTGACAAAATTTACAAGTATTAGCATTAATTGAATAAGATGACTAATGTAATCATGTTAACAATCTATAATCTGATTGGAACCTCCTTTATGTGTGGTTTTCAATTGAACAAAAAGAGTTTATACTATACTTGTTTGACATACCATTAGTGGAACCTCTAATCTTGACATTTGTTATTATCATTGTTAATCCTTACTTTAATATTTCATCTCAAAGTTCTCATCTTCTTCTTCTTCTTTATTATTGTTATTATTAGTACTATTATTATTATTATTACTGTTATTACTATTATTATTGTTATTGTTATTATTGTTGTTATTTATGATTTGTACAATAACCTCCCTGTGGTTCGACTTCGGTCTTGTCGGGTTATTTATTACTTCGACACTCCTGCACTTAGGAGAAGACATCAATCTTTTTGTTGTGTCATAAACTATTTAAAAGCATGGTATTATAAATTAATAAAAAAAAATGATAAGAGATGTTAATAGCAAGTTGTTTAGGATATAAGTAGTAAAATCCATATTAAGTTTATATTACACCTATCCTAATACCATTAGTGAAACCTTTTCACCTTGACATTATAAATTTAGCTAAATATTATAAAAAAGGAAAAGCATAAATAAACAATAGAAGAACACAAACATGATATAAGTTAACTAAGTATAGTAAAAGAAATGAAAAGCATGAACAAGAGATTAATGAAAGCAAAACTTAAGCATTATAAAAATATAAAGAGAGAAAGAGCAATAACATGATCTTGATCTAAAAATCAAGATGCCTAAATGAATGAAAAATATATTCTTTTATAGGCTAACATTCAAAACTATTCTTTTGACAATTGATTATTGATGTAGTGGCCAACTATTGATTTAGTGGACTTAGTGGACAGTAACACTCAAGCATTTTGGCTGGATAAAATAACATTGATGCAATCCAAATTTGGCAAAGTTTTTTCATAAAAGTTATTAGAAATTATCTTTTATTTCCACCCACCAAATTTCATGTCATTTTACCTTCTAGAACTCTAGCTATGGGTAAACTGCTAAACAATTATTGAGCTGGATTGGAGAACAGATTCTGACTTCTCTTTTGTGGCCAAACTTTGAATTTAAAAATGGCAGATTTAGATCTTTTCTTATTACAAAAGTTGTAGGTATATTTCTTATCTTTTCATCCATATAAACTAAAATAAAATCCAAGATTTATTGCTCCACATATGATCGAATTACTAAATAGTGTTCGAATTTGAATTGAATCGGCATCTCTTTTCTAAACTTAGCCTTTTTTTTTGTCCTTTCACTTTTAATAGCTAATTACAACAATCAATCCTTTGAATTGGAAGATATGCCTATATTTAAAATGAGCATTTACCATAAATTAAAATTATTTTATATTCTCAGACTTGTTATTATAAAACATGCTCTAATTAAGGAGTTAATGATACTTCAAGTGCAAAATGATGATATAAAGCCTTAATAAAAATATATTTTTAAATACTAATCACACTCCCTGAACCAACTTATTACTAGTCTCTAGTAATTAAAGCATTAGAAAAAAAACAATTTGTAAATTCCACGAAGCAAGACATTCATCATTCAACTTTCATTAATCTATATAAGTAAACAAATTCACATTAGATTTATATAATATATCTGCTCAATACCTCTTAAACAAAATATTAATAAATCAATTTTTTTATGTGCTCAATGTATGAAAACATAGATGATAGGGTTTTTATTATAAGAAAACAATATTCTATTCAAATGTTTAAAGTTATCTTCCACGGGTTGGGATTATTACTTCTTTTTTTCTTTTTGTTTTTTTATATACATAGAACTTAAAACACAATGCTTCTTTAACCTATGTAATAACCTTTTGTATAATAACTCTTTGACTAGTTGGTCTTAGGGTATTAGCTGTTGAGACACCCAAACAAGCTTAATAACTCGGGTTGTAGATATTGATACATAAATAGTGCAATGTTTAATTCCCTTAAGTTTTTCTCCTTAACCCATGTGATTAAAACTTAAAAGTGTATTTTTATCAAGGTTTTATATCATCGTTTTGCACTTGAAGTATCACTAATTCCTTAAATAAAGCATGTTTTATAATAATATATCTAATAATATAAGATACCTTTAATTTATGGTAAATGTTCATATTAAATGTAGGTCTATCACATAAATAAAAGGATTGATTGATGAGTTTAAGTATTAAAATTGAAAGGACAAAGAGAGGGTCAAACTTAGAAAAGAGATGTTGATGTAGTCTGAAGAAGTTCAAATCTGACTTGTAACCCAAATACTATTCAGTGTTCAGCCCATATCTTGAGTTCTAAAAGTTCAAATGACCTCATTCTTTTGCCTAGAAAGTTGAGAAAATTTTTTAGAACTTTCATGAGTATAAATGGTTCAAATTCTAATGATATCAATGATGTTTTATTTAAACAAGAAGATAAGGATTGTCATCAAGTCAAGATGTGGGCGCCCATTTATGAATTATTTATCAAATCAATAGTTTCAAATTTTGGCCTATAAAAGAAGGTATTTACAATGTATCTAGTCATCTTGGTTTCCAGATCAAGATCATACTTTTGCTTTCTCTCTTTGTATTGCTTAAGTTTTGCTTTTGTTAATATCAAGTTTATACCTTTTATTTCCTTTCATTTACTAAGTTAACTTTTATCTTATTTATATTTTTATTTTATTTATTTATTTCTCTGTAACAACCCGGCTTTTCAAGCCCAAAATAATAATAAATTTTTTAATATATATATATACACACAAATTTGACACACATCATGCCAGTAATCAATGAACCTGATCTCTCACATTATCAAGATATGATTCATACAATCAACATTCCATTTAAAAGCAAATCTTATATAAACACATAATATTATATATGCGTGCTTAGGAGTTCACTTAAAAATATACATGCATAGATATGAGTTTACATTCCTATCCTACTAATAGCCATTATGAATTTAAACAAAAAGATCTTATAAAAGTTATACGTTCAATACATTGATTCATACAAAATACATCATAATTTAGAATACAACTACATGATTCCTTGCAAAAGTAGGTTCCTGTGTATTGGGTTTTCTAGACATCTTGTTGATGTGACATCCCTACTATAGTACAAAACATTTAAGAGAATGCAATTACTTAATAATAACAATAATGATAATTAAATGGTCTGGCAGTTAAATAAAGCATTAATATTATCCCATGTTTGAAAAATGACATTTATAGTTTCTTTATGTACTTGGTATAAACAACTTATAGTACATATAGATGCACTAATTCTTGCAATCAACCAAAATCTTAAATCTGGCTATCCTCTTAAAGCATCATTTGTTGAGATTAATTGTTCACTCACCCTGGTCATCTACTTCGGATACCATCAACTAAAGTTAATCAACTATTATCCTAGTCATCCAGTCGGATGTCTTTAGCTGAAACTAAGTAATCATTTATCTCAGTCATGTATTCGGATGCCTTTAGCTGAGGCTAATCGTTCATTCAGATGCCATTAGCCAAAGCTAATATTCATTTATTCTGGTCATCCATCAAATGCCATTAGTCAAGGCTAATCATTCATTTATTCCGATCATCCATTCAAATGCCATTAGCCAAGGCTAATAATTCATTTATCAATATTTGAGCGTTTGACAATCTAATATATGTTCTAATGTTTGAAGCATGACAATATGCTAACATTCATGATAAAGTATTTCATTATTCAACATATAAAAAAGGAAGGTGAAAGCCACCTACCTACTCCACCTGCGAGTTGTTCTGTCTTGACGATGGTCCAATCCCGACTACATCATCTAAGACATCAATAGTCACAAATCAATACATGTGTATCTTTGAATCACATTCGTCACCACACTTATTTTAAGAATTCATATGTTCATATTCAAGTGTTCCATATTTTACATTAGTATACCATGAAATTGTTACTAGCATTTAAGTCATTTCAACCTAGGTGGCCTATTGTAGAAATTGGCAGTGAAAACTGGTTCGCTGCAGCCAACTCAATTTCGATAATGAATAATAATTCACTCTAGCTGATACAGTTTCGGTAATGAATCATAAATTCATTGCAAAACATGCTATTCAGCAGTGAATACTAATTCGCTACAGTTGTCTTAGTTTCAGCAACGAAGCACAATTTCATTGCAGAACACACAATTCAGCAGTCAATGTTAATTTGCTGTAAACAACATATTTTTGGTAGTGAATCATAATTTTGTTTCATGACACACAATTTGATAGAGAATGCTAATTTGTTGGAGACAATTTAGTTTCAAAAGCGAACCACAATTTCACTGTAGAACACCCAATTCGACAGTAAATGTTAATTCCCTACAGACAACACATTTTCAACAACGAATCATAATTTTGCTGCAGAACACTCAATTTGACAGTGAATGCTAATTCGCTGCAGATAACTCAATTTTAGCAGCAAATTAATTCGCTATACCCAATATAGTGTCAGTAGCAATTCACAATTTTGCTGCGAACACCCAATTCAGCAACAAATGCTAATTCGCTACAACAGATATAATTTTGACAATAAAGCACAATTAAGGTGCAGAACACACAATTTGATAGTGAATGCTAATTCGCTGTAGACAACTCAATTTTGATGTGAATGTTAATTTGTTGCAGCCAACAGAGTGTCGACAACGAATCACAATTTCATTGCAGAACACCTAATTCGACAGCAAATGTTAATTTGCTGCAGCCAACACAATTTTGCCAATAAAACACAATTTCACTACAGAACACATAATTTGACAGCAAATGCTAATTCACTATAGACAACTTAGTTTTGGCAGAGATTATTAATTTGCTGCAACAAACATAGTTTTGGCAGTAAAGCATAATTTCGCTATAGAACACCCAATTCAGCAGCAAATATTAATTCGCTATAGACAACTCAGTTTTGATAACGAATGTTAATTCATCACAACTGACACAGTTTCGGCAACAAATCACATATTCGCTACATAACACCCATTTTGGAATGACACGCACCACACATGCTATAATAATCCCAACATATCAACTATCACAAGTTCCAACAAAACACACACACACATTGAAATCATCAATTTCAACTCATTCTCTGTCAACAATTTCCAGCAGGACATACATGTTGAAACCATTAATTTTAACACATAATCCTTCAATAAATTCTAGCAGAACACACACATTCATGCTAGCCAACTCCATAGTTAAGGACAACCCTTTACTATAATTTGTTATTTCCATTTTATTCATTTTTCTTTGTTAAATGTTCTAGGAATGGTCTCATTTTGATTTTTGTTTCCCTATCCTCTTGGTTAATTTTAGTTTCCTTCACAGCTAGCTTAGGTCCTAGGTCAATTTTCTTAGGGTTTTCTTCTTCATTTCTGGTTTTGGGTCTTAAGAAGAAGAGGAAGGGAGTTTCATAACCTACACCTTTCGAATCTAACTAAGTTTGAGGAAAGTTGGACAATATTCTTTCTCCTCTCTTATTGGTTCTCCTCCTCCTTCTTCCTCTCACGTCTTTTAGGCCCCTTTTCCTTTCCCTCTAGGCAGTTGTCCAATCTTCTCTCAATGACTCATCTCTCCCTCACATGTTCACAAAACACTTTCTACTAGTTTGATTTAGGTTTTTGTTGAAAAAAAGGAAGGGAAGAATGACATGCAACTGTTGGAGGCCACTTTAGGAAGAAGAAGGTTTACCCTTTCTCTCCTCTTTGTATTTGTTATCTTGTTCACTTTTAATACTTAGCTTGTTAAATGGTTAATCTAGATTTATGTTGTATAACACTTGATACAACAAATACTTCGCACTTTCATAGCCTATACTGTATGGTATAACCGACACTTGTGTTATGAAAGGAACTTGATTTATTGTTAACATAAGTTATAATGATGAATGCCTGACAATATTTACAAGTATTAGCATTAATCGAATAAGATAACTAATGTAATCATGTTAACAATTTATAATCTAATTAGAACCTCCTTTATGTGTAGTTTCCAATTTAATAATAAGACTTTATACTATAGTTATTTGACATATTATTAGTGGATCTTCTAACCTTGACATTTGTTATTGTTATTATTTAATCCTTATGTTAATCTTCCATCTTAAAATTCTCATCAACTTCTTCTTCTTCCTCTTTGTGATTATTATTATTATTATTACTACTACTACTACTATTACTATTATTGTTGTTGTTATTGTTATTGTTATTGTTATTGTTATTGTTATTGTTATTGTTATTGTTATTGTTATTGTTACTATTGTTGTTATTATTATTATTATCTATAATTTATACACTTAACCTCCCTGTGGTTTGATCCCAGTCTTGTCGAGTTATTTAGTACTTCGACACTTCTGCACTTTAAAGAAGATATCAATCTTTTTGGTCGTGTCACCATGTAACAAGCACTAAGCCAGTAGCTCTTAAGTCAATTGATTTTAGGGTATTAGGTGTTAAAACAGCCCTTCGGGCTTAGTTATTTAGGTTAAGGAGACTATGAAATCAAACTTATCTATGTTTTAATTATCATTAATATATTTTATTTTATTTTTTGCAAATTATATACTATCAATTTTTTTTAGCTGTTACCTTTTACAAAAGAACATAAATAATGTAATAATTCAATGTGCAACCCACAGTCATATGTTAAAGTATGTGTGTGTTAAAAAGAAGGTTTAAGAATATTTGTTAAATGAGTATATGAGCATAATCAAGTGATAACAATGCAAGAGTTTATAAACCTGAATATTTCAAGAAAGATTTTGATAAACTTTGATGAGAATATTTACTAAAATGCATCTCACGAGTCAATATATTTCCTCCTTACTTTGCCATTCCAATAACAGTTTTGTCAAATGGTTTTAATAATAGCAAAAACAATTAGTAAGTTAGTTTTTTTAAATATGAACTATTACTCTTTCCCTCTAACCAAAATGAAACATTGTCCTCAATGTTCTAAAGTAGAAAGATAGATACTAACAAACCTGAAACACACTTAAACAAATACAAAAAACAACAAAACACAATAATAAAATCAAATGACATAAAGTTTTTACAAACGAAGGCATAAATCTAATCTAAACTTTTTATAATTGCCCATGGTTGACTAGTTTATGTGACTCATAAAGGGATTAATTATAGAGATAAAAGATTGTAATTGGTCAATCAATTGTTCAACATTAGTAGTAGAGATTATAATTTCTCATACCAAAGATGTTAGAAAATTCTATTCCATAATATGATCAAGAAAAGATAACAAATTATCATAAAAATCATTAACATTTAGTAAACCTATCTATTTATAGTAAATGTGTAGTTAGGCCTAACAAGAAATATGAAAGATCTCTTCCAATATGCCTAAACCACCTGGTAAGGCAATGAAGGTGTCAACATGGTTAAACATTGAATTCATTCTATCAGACATTGTAGAGATCTGTAATTGCTCTCTAATTATTTTTCTAATAATTTCTTTTTTTGCTAAAGCTTTGAGAACGACCCCCAAAACTTAATTTCCTTCTAAAAATGCAATTATTGATACAGCTCTCACTAACCCAAAGCTACCTCTCCCATGCACTAAATAAATCTTTCTCTCAGTTATTATATGAACAAGATGATTTGTTGATTCTAAAAACTCATTTTTTTCTAGAACTAGATCCACTAAAAATAAAAATATTTTGTATTTGATGACTTGAGGAACTTGTCATTTCTACACACTTTAATATCTATTAAATGTATGGGTTGAGTAAAAATAAAGGGAAATAAGAGAATATTTTATATGTGAGAATTTGAAATGCAATCATACTACCAACATGTAGGCCGACTAGAGTCTCTCTCTCTCTCTCTCTTTAATAATAGGTGTATGTAAAAGTAGTTGTAATTGTTACTCACATCTTTCCTAGGTTTTAAGTTCAAAAACATCTTAAATGCCCTCTATAGGTCAGAGATAAGCCTCTCATCCAATTTTGTTAAAAACTAGCAAATATGGTCTGTTTTAGTCAGATTCTTAAGACTATGATGAGCATGTTCTTTATGAAAATTTGGTATAAATCATGAATTGTACAATGCACATCTCTACCAGGATACGTCTCAAAAGTCAATAGAAAATTATTTAAAGATTTCTTATGTTTTGAAATAAATCCTAACTTTTGACAATTTCACAAGCTTTATAGAACACTTATATGTCTTTAAATATGATAGGCCAATAGAATCCATATTATAAGATTTTTGTAGTCATCTTTTTTTATGAGAAATGACTCTTATATGCCTTAGAAAGACAAAGTTTAATGACACTACTTACCTCATTGTCTAGAATGTATATTTGAAATATTTAATCAGGATAATATTTGATAAAGTAAGGTTCATCTCAATAAAAGTTCTTCACTTTATTCAAAAACTTTCCTTTTTCTTTGGTATTCTAGTGAGTTGGCAAAAATCTTGACGTAAGAAAATTAATATTTTTAGCAAACCAAGGCATTAAACTAAGAGAAAGTAAAGATTTATTAGGATAGTAATCATCAATTGGTGTGATGTTGGATGTCGATTCTATTGTCAATCTTGACAAAAGATCCGTATCAATATTTTTGGTACCTTTTTTATCCTCGATTTCTTCCTATTTAAAATTTCAAAGATTTCATAATTGTGATTGACTTCCCTTTATTTGGTCATAACAAGAGAAAATGGAAATACTGGTAGAGAATCAATCTTTTCTTTGTAATGTTCAGATTTAACCATTTCTTTACCCTTAGAATTGACTTATTATCTTTCTCACAAGATTCAAGAATTGATTTTTTTAATAACCTTACCACCATGAAGAGTAATGACAGATTGGACTTGATCCATGTATTGGCTTCCGGAGCTGCTTGCACTTTAATTGTATTATCTTTTAGGATTTTGCTATGGTTATGATGAAAACTTACCTTTCTTCTAAAAAAAAAGAGGAGATGTGAATTTTACAAGATTATCTTTAAAATCTATTATGCTTTGAGCAAGTTGAGTGTTGATTGTCTCTTGCTTTTTAATGAATGCATACAATGTTTTCTTAAGATTTCTTTTAGAAAGGGAAATATAAGGAGGTACATATCCATGAAAATTTTAAAAATTATGATGTGCTTAAAATGGCGGCTGTGAAGTTTGTGCATTATTGTTATCATTCTTCTAACTAAAATTTTGGTGATTTCTTTAACTAGGGTTATATGTTTATGAGTATGGGTTATGATTGGGTCTTTGGAAACTATTTAAAACATGAGCTTGTTCATTGAGGCATTCCTTAAAAAAAATGCAAAGTTAGACAATAATTAGTTGAGTGTTTATTGGTTTTATAGATTTGACACCTAATATCTTGAATAGATTTTAATTGACCACTCTTTTTCAATTCTAGTGCTTGGACTTTTCTAGCTAAAGATATAAATTTTGGCTTAAAAGTCATAATATTCCCTAAGGTTGTACATTACTCCACTAAATATATGAGGTTGAGTTTTACTTGTTGGCCCATAAATGCACATAGTGTCCTAATTTTAAGCATTTTCGTCTAGCAAGTCTAGGTAGCTTTATTAGGATCTTTATCTTCAACAGTTTTATTGCATATCAATTCCACTATTTATCTATCATTAGGTGTTAACCCTTCATAAAAATGTGAAACCAATATCCATGTTTCAAAACCATGATGAGGGCAAGTATTAAGCAAGTCTCAATACCTATCCCAACATTAGTAAAATGTTTCTCATATTTTTTTAGTGAAAGTGGTGATTTGTCTTTTGAAAGAGCTTGTTATGTGAGACTGAAAAAACTTCTTCAAAACTTATTGTTGTTTTTCATCCTAAGCATGAATAGATCCTAATCTAAGATTTTGTAGCCATGTTTTAGCTTTATTGCTAATGAAAAAGAAAAAAGCTTTAATTTAATGGTGTTCATTCTATAATTTAAGTCATCATAAGTGTTATAAACTTCTTCAAATTCTGTCAAATGTGAGCATGGATTTTCTAGATCTAAGCTATGAAAAGAAGGTAAAAGTTGAATAATGTCTAGCTTAAAACTAAAGTGAGATGTATTAGGAGAGAAAACTATACATGATGGTGCACTAGTTCTTATTGGATTCATGTGATCTCCAAGTGTTCTAACTCGATTTTTTTCATTGTTCTCATAATAAAATGACTAGTTATCTTCTTCGACCATATTTTCTAAAAATGATGAGGATTTCCTAGAAAGTCTACCACTTAATGTGCGTGTCCAAACTCTTATGTAATTGTAAAAGGAAAGAAAAAGAAAAAGAAGAACCAAAGAAAAAAACAAAAAACAATAAAAGTGAAAAGAAAAATAAAATAAAATATATAATTTATACAATAACTTACCTCTATAGCAATGGCATCAAAAATTTGACACGACTAAAAGATTGATGTCTTCTCCCAAGTGAAGAGTGTCGAAGTAATAAATAACCCGGTAAAATCGAGGTGGAACCATAAAAAGGTTAGCTATTTAAATTATAAATAATAATAATAATAACAATAATGGTAATGAGTTAAAGAGGACTTTGAGATGTAAGATTAATGTGAAGATTAAACAATGATAAAAACAGTTGTCAAGGTTAGAGAATCCACTAATGATATTTCAAATAAGTATAATATAAACTCTTTTTATTATTCAATTGAAAACCACACATAAAAGAGGTTTCAATGGAATGATTTGTCATTAATAGCTCATTATATATTATTAACATGATCATATTAGTTATCTTATTTCAGTAACACCAATACTTTTAAATATTGTCAGGAATTCATTATGCTAATTTATGTTAACAACAAATTAAGTTTATTTTATAGTACAAGTATCGGTTATACCATACAGTTGGCTAAGAAGGATCAAGCATTTATTGTACTAAGTGTTATACAACACAAATCTAGATTAACCATTTACCAAGTAAGGTATTAAGAATTAATAAGATAAAAATAATAAGACATGTTAATAGTAAAATTTTTTAGATATAAGCATTGAAGTTCATATTGAGTTTATATTATATATATCATAACACTGATTGGTATATAAAAGTGCATTTTTAACAAGGTTTTATAATAACATATCTAATAATAGAAGATACCTTTAATTTGTGATAAATGTAATGCAAGCTTATCACATAAATGAAAGGATTGATTGATGAATTTAAGAAATGAAATTGAAATGACAAAGAGATGGTCAAAATTAAAAAAGAGATGTTAGTGTAATCCAAATTGAAATATTGTTTGGTAATTAGGTCATATCTGGAGTTGTAGATCTCAAATTTAGGTTTGCTTTATATGGATGCAAAAGTAAGATATAAGCGTTCGATTTTCATATGGAGCCTAAGATTTAAAAAGGTCATTTTCAAGTCTAAATTATAGCAACAAGGAAGAAGTCTGAATCTGTCTTATAGCCCGTGTATAATTCAGTGTTTGGCCCATACTGGAGTTCTAAAAGTCCAAATGACCTCTATTTTTTTCCTGGAAAGCTAAGACAATTTCCTATAACTTTCATGTTTTCAAATGGTTCCAATTCTGACATTATCATTAACATTTTAGGCAGATAAGAGAAGATAAGGATTATCACCAAGTCAAGAGTTGGCCGCCTAGTCATTAATTAGTCATCAAATCAATAATTCCCAATTTTAGCCTATAAAAGGAGGCATTCACCATGCATTTAGACATCTTATTTTCTAGATCAAGATCATGCTCTTGTTTCCTCTCTTTGTATTTTTTGTATTGCTTATGTTTTGCTTTATTAATATCTTGTTTATGTCTTTCAATTCATTTCCTTTACTTAGATAAATTTTATCTTATTTATGTTCTTATTTTATTTATTTATTTTTTTTTTTCATTATGTTTAGTTAAGTTTATTATGTTAAGATGAAAAGGTTACACTAATGGTGTAAGAATAAGTATAATGTAAACTCAATATGGACTTTAATATTTGATACTAACATGTTTTGTATTTGTTATCTTGTTTATTCTTTAATACTTAGATAAATTTTATCTTATTTATGTTCTTATTTTATTTATTTATTTTTCTTTTTTTCATTATGTTTAGTTAAGTTTATTATGTTAAGATGAAAAGGTTACACTAATGGTGTAAGAATAAGTATAATGTAAACTCAATATGAACTTTAATATTTGATACTAACATGTTTTGTATTTGTTATCTTGTTTATTCTTTAATACTTTGCTTGTTAGATGACTAATCTAGATTTATGTTGTATAACACTTAGTACAACAAATGTATGATACTTTCATAGCCTATACTGTATGGTATAACTGACACCTGAGCTATGAAAGGAATTTGATTTATTGTTAACATAAGTTATACGCATAAATATTTGATAATATTTACAAGTATTAACATTATTTAAATAAGATAACTAATGTAATCATGTTAACAATTTATAATATGATTGAAACCTCTTCTCTGTGTGCTTTTCATTTGAGTAATTAGAGTTTATACTATACTAATTTGACATACCACTAGTGAATCCTCTACCTTGACATTTATTGTTATCATTGTTTAATTCTTATGTTAATCTTTTATCTCAAAGTTCTTATCAACTTCTTCTTCTTCTTCTTCTTCTTTTTTTTTCTTCTATTATTATTATTATTATTATCACTATTACTGCTGTTGCTGCTGCTCCTCCTCCTATTATTATTATTATTATTATTATTATTATTATTATTATTATTATTATTATTATTACTATTACTATCACTACAACTATTATTGTTATTATTGTTGTTGTATTATTGTTATCTATGATTTATACAATTAACCTTCATGTGGTTCAACCTTAGTCTTGTTGAGTTATTTATTACTTCGACACTCCTACACTTGAAAAAAGACATCAATCTTTTGGTTGTGTTAAACACCATTAGTAAAACCTTTTCACTTTGACATATTAAACTTAGCTAAATATTATAGAGAAGAAAAACATAAATAAACAAGATGAGAACATAATTATATAAGTATATTAAAGGAAATGAAAGGCATAAAAAAGATATTAATGAAACTATAACATGAAATAAAACTAAAACATTAAAACTACAAAGAAAAAAAAGCAAGGAAATGATCTTGATCTAAAAATCAAAATGCTTATATACATGGTAAATGACTCCTTTTACAAGATAAAATTCAAAATTATTGATTTAATAACTAATTATTGAGTGGGTGATCACCTCTTTGACTTGGTGAATATCCTTATCTTTTTATCTAAACAAAACGTTATTGTTAACGTCAAAATTTATACAGATAATCTTCATGAAAGTTCTAGAAAATTATCTTAGCTTTCCAACATAAAAAGAATCGATGTATTTGGAATTCTAAAACTTAAGATATGGGTTGAACACTGAACAATGTCTGAGTTGCAGGATAGATTCCGACTTCTTCATTCGTGAAAATGAATTTTTTGAATCTAGAACTCTTCATGAAAGTTTTAGGCCTATATCTTAGCTTTTTATCCATATAAACCAGACCAAAATCCAAATTCTATAGCTCTAGTTATGATCTAATAACTAAATGATGTTTCAATTTGAATTCAATAAGCATCTCTTTTCTAAGATTAACCCTCTCTTTATCTTATCAATTTAAGTAGTTAAACTCATCAATCAATCCTTTAATTTATATAATAGGCCTATATTTAAAATAAATATTTATCACAAATTAAAGGTATTTTATATTATCAGACTTGTTACTATAAAACATGCTCTAGTTAAGGAATTATTGATACTTCAAATGTAAAAAGATCATATAAAACCTTGATAAAAATGCACTTTTGATGTGTTGAAGATGGAAACTTATTATTCTCCTAAAAATTGAGAGTAGATGTGAACTTTGCAAAAGTATCTTTCAAATCTGCCACAGTTTGAGTGTTGATTGTCACTTGCTTTTTAATAAATACATACAATATTTTCTCAAGATTCTTCTAGGAGGGGAAGTATAAAGAGTTACAAATCTATGAGAATTTTGAAAATTATGGTGTGCTTGAAATGATGGCTATGAAGTTTGTGCATTATTATTATCACTCTTCCAACTAAAGTTTAGGTGATTTCTCTAATCAAAATTGTATGTTTACGAGTATGGGTTATGACTAGGCCTTCGTAAACTATTTAAAGCATGAGCTTGTTCATAGAGGCATTCCTTGAAAGAAGGCAAAGGAGGACAGTCATTGGTTGAGTGTTCATGAGTTTCACATATTTGACATATAATGTCTTGAACAAATTTTAATTGGCCACTCTCTTTTAATTATGAGTTATGATTAGGCCTTTATAAACTATTTAAAGTATGAGCTTGTTCATCGAGACATTCCTTAAAAGAAGACAAAGTTGGATAGTTATTGATTGAGTGTTTATTAATTTCACAGATTTGACATATAATATCTTGAACGGATTTTAATTGACCACTATTTTTTAATTTTAGTGCCTCGATTTTTCTAGCTAAAGATGCAAACTTGGTTTTGAGGTCACAATCTTTCATAAGGTTGTACATTCCTCCACTAGATATATAAAGTTAAGTTTTACTTGGTGTTTTATAAATGCTTGTAGTGTCAAAAAATTTAAGCATCTTAGTACTTAAAACATTCATGAATAGTCCAATACTTGATTCTGCTATTTGGAAGTCCAAATCTTATAATCAATAGAAAAGTTTGAATTTGTCCTATAGCCCATACACTGTTTAGTGTTCAGCCCATATCTCGAGTTTTGGAAGTCTAAATATACCAATTCTTTTGTTATTGTAAAGCTGAGATAATTTTCTAGAACTTTCATGAAGACCATCTATTCAAATTTTGATGTTATCAATGAAATTTTATTAAGATAAAAAAATAAGAATTTTCACAAAGTCAAGAGGTGACCACCCACTCAATAATTAGTCATCAAATCAATAATTCTAAATTTTGGCCCATAAAAGAAGGCATTTGTCATGTGATTAGTACTCAAAAGTGCATTTTTATCATGGTTTTATATCATCATTTTGCACTTTAAGTATCAATAACTCCTTAACTAAAGTACGTTTTATAATAATCTATCTAATAATATAAGATACCTTTAATTTATGGTAAATGTCCATTTTAAATGCAGGCCTATCACATAAATGAAAGGATTGATTGATGACTTTAAGAACTTCAATTGCAAAGGCAAAGAGATGATCAAACTTAGAAAAGAGATGTCGGTGCAATCTAAACCAGAACACTGTTCGGTAATTGGATCATATCTGGAGCTATAGATCTCAAATTTAGGTCTACTTTATATGGATGGAAAGGTAAGACATAGGCCTACAACTTTCATATGGAGCCCAAGATCTAAAAAGGCCATTTTCAAGTCCAAATTATTGTAACAACAAAGAAGCCCGAATCTGTCCTCCAGCCCGAGCACTGTTTAGTATTTTGGCCATATCTGGAGTTCTAGAAGTCAAAATGAGCAGAATTGTTTACACAAGAAATTTGAGACAATTGCCTAGAACTTTCATGTTTTCAAGTGGCTCTAATTTTGATGTCATCAATGATGTTTTGGGCAGACAAGAGAAGATAAGGATTGTCACCAAGTCAAGGGTTGGCCATCTACTCATCAATTAGTCATCAAATCAATAGTTTCCAATTTTAGCCTATAAAAGGAGGCATTTGCCATGCATTTAGGCATCTTGGTGTCCAGATCAAGATCATGTTCTTGTTTTCTCTCTTTGTATTCTTTGTAGTGTTTATGCTTTGTTTTCATTAATATCAAGTTTATGCCTTTCATTTCCTTTCCTTTGCTTTGTTAACTCTTATCTTGTTTATGTTCTTATTTTGTTTATCTATTTTTCTTTCTTTCATTATGTCTAGCTAAGTTAATTATGTCAAGGTGAAAAGGTTACACTAATGGTGTAAGAATAAGTATAGTATAAACTTAATATGGACTTTAATGTTTAATACTAACATGTTTTATATTTGTTATCTTGTTCACTCTTTAATACTTTGCTTGTTAGATGACTAATCTAGATTTATGTTGTATAACACTTAGTACAACAAATGTATGATACTTTCATAGCCTATATTGTATGGTATAACTGACACTTTAGCTATGAAAGGAATTTGATTTATTGTTAACATAAGTTATAAGCATAAATATTTGATAATATTTACAAGTATTAACATTATTTAAATAAGATAACTAATGTAATCATGTTAACAATTTATAATCTGATTGGAACCTCCTTTATGTGTGGTTTCTAATTGAACAATAAGAGTTTATACTATACTTGTTTGACATACTATTAGTGGAACCTCTAACCTTAACATTTGTTATTATCATTGTTAATCCTTACTTTAATATCTCATCATCATCATCTTCTTCTTCTCTTTCTTTACTACTACTATTATTATTATCATTATTATTGTTGTTGTTGTTGTTGTATTGTTGTTATTTATAACTTGTACAATATCCTCCATGTGGTTCGACCCCGGTCTTGTTGAGTTATTTATTACTTCGACACTCCTGCACTTGGGAGAAGACATCAATCTTTTCATCATGTCAAGTTTTTGACGCCGTTGCTGGGAGGTAAGTTTTGTATAAATTATAATTTTTAGTTTATTTTCTTTTTTTCACTTTTCTTGTATATAACTTTGTTTCTTTTTCTTTTGTTTTCCCTTTTCTTTTATTATATTCCTACACGTGCATGAGAGTGTGGTCACGTACATCAAGTGGTAGACTTTGTAGGGTATCCTCATCATTTTTAGAAAATATAGCTGAAGAAGATAATCAATCACTTCATAATGAGAATAATGAGAATAACCGTGCTAGAACACTTAGAGACCACATGAATCCAACAAGAACAAGTGCACCATCATGCATAGTTTTTCCTCCCGATGCATCTTATTTTAATTTTAAGCCAGGCATTATTCAACTTTTATCTTCTTTTTATGGTTTAGAATTGGAAAATCTGTACTTGCATCTAAGGGAATTTGAGGAGGTCTGCAATACATATAATAATCTAAATTGTAGCATGAACACCATCAGATTAAAGCTTTTTCCTTTTTCATTAAAAGATAAAGCTAAAGCATGGCTACAGAATTTGAGACCAGGATCCATTCGTGTTTGGGATGAAATGCAACAACAGTTTTTAAAGAAGTTTTTTCCATCTCATAGAACAAACTCTTTCAAAAGACAAATCACCACTTTCACTCAAAAACCAGG
>SRLM01002005.1:37356-78124 GCA_015708895.1 Populus ilicifolia | reverse complement strand
ACTATTTCATAAAGAACATGATCGACTTAGTCTTGGGAATCTAACTAAAAAAGACCATGTTTGCCAGTTTTTAAGAAAACTGGATGGGAAGTCAATCCTCGACCCATAGAGGGCGTTTAAGCCGTTTTTGGACTTAAAACCAAGGGAAGATGTGAGCCACAATCATAACTACTTGTACATATACATGTTTTTTTTTTTAAAAAAAGTAAATAAATAAATAAATAAAAAGAGAGAGAGAGAGAGTGAGACTCTAATTGGCCTACACATAGGTGATATGATTGCCTTTCTAATTTCTCATCTATAAAACCCTTTTTTCCTTCCTTTCGTTTCTACTCAGCCTGCACATTTAACAAAAACTGAAGTGTGTAGAAATGGCAAGTTCCTCAAGTCATCACATAAGAAATATTTGTGTTTTCGGTGGATCTAGTCCTAGGAAAGAAAAGGAGTTTTTAGAATCAGCAAATCATCTTGGTCAAGTGTTAGCTGAGAGAAAGATTCATTTAGTATATGGGGGAGACAGTCTTGGGTTAATGAGAGGTATGTCAATAGCTGCATTTTTAGGAGGTAGTCAAGTTTTGGGGGTCGTCCCCGAAGCTTTAGCATAAGGGGACATAATTGGACAAAACAATTGGAGAGGAACTTCAGGTCTCCACAATGTCAGCTCGAATGAATGCAATGTTTAACAATGCTGATGCCTTCATTGCTTTACCAGGTGGTCTAGGCACATTGGAAGAGATATTTCATATTTCCTCTTGGGCCCAACTGCACATTCACCATAAACTCATAGGTTTGTTAAATGTTAATGGTTATTATGGTAAGTTGTTGTCTTTTCTTGATCACGCTGTGAAACAGGAATTTCTAACATCTTCTGTACGACAAATCATAATCTCTGCTGCTACTGCTGAACAATTGATTGACCAACTACAATCTTTCATTCTTGTAATTGATCCTTCCATGAGTCGCATAAATTGGTCAACTACGGAAAGCCGTAAAAATCTTAGATTGGATTTGAGCCTTCATTTGTGAATCTTTGTGTCTTTTATAGAGTATAAAAGATATCCCCGGCAACGGCGCCAAAAACGTGACACGATGAAAAGATTGATGTCTTCTCCCAAGTGCAGAAGTGTCGAAGTAATAAATAACCCGGTATAAACACTTATTGTTCAATTGGAAACCACACATAAAGGAGGTTTCAATCAGATTATAGATTGTTAACATGATTACATTAGCCATCTTATTCAATTAATGCTAATACTTGTAAATTTCATCAAGCATTCATGATTATAACTTATGTTAACAACAAATCAAGTTCCTTTCATAGCTTAGGTGTTAGTTATACCATACAGTATGGGCTATGAAAGTGCCAAGCATTTGTTGTACCAATTGTTATACAACATAAATCAAGATTAATCATTTAACAAGCAAAGTATTAAAGAGTGAACAAGATAACAAATATAAAACATGTTAGTATTAAACATTAAAGTCCATATTAAGTTTATACCATACTTATTCTTACACCATTAGTGTAACCTTTTCACCTTGACATAATTAACTTAGCTAG
Organism: Populus ilicifolia; assembly: GCA_015708895.1. NCBI lineage: Eukaryota > Viridiplantae > Streptophyta > Magnoliopsida > Malpighiales > Salicaceae > Populus > Populus ilicifolia. Next base: position 76,563 of record SRLM01002005.1, on the reverse strand, counting down.
ACATAATGGAAGAAAGAAAAATAGATAAACAAAATAAGAACATAAAAGTTAACTAAAGAAAGGAAAGGAAATGAAAGGCATAAACTTGATATTAATGAAAACAAAGCATAAAGAATACAAAGAGAGAAAACAAGAGCATGATCTTGATCTGGACACCAAGATGCCTAAATGCATGGCAAATGCCTCCTTTTATAGGCCAAAATTGGGAACTATTGATTTGATGACTAATTGATGAGTAGATGGCCAACCCTTGACTTGGTGACAATCCTTATCTTCTCTTGTCTGCCCAAAACGTCATTGATGACGTCAAAATTAGAGCCACTTGAAAACATGAAAGTTCTAGGCAATTGTCTCAGCTTTCTTGTGTAAAAAATTCAGCTCATTTCGACTTCTAGAACTCCAGATATGGCCAAAATACTGAACAGTGCTCGGGCTGGAGGACAGATTCGGGCTTCTTTGTTGTTGCAATAATTTGGACTTGAAAATGGCCTTTTTAGATCTTGGGCTCCATATGAAAGTTGTAGGCCTATGTCTTACCTTTCCATCCATATAAAGTAGACCTAAATCTGAGATCTATAGCTCCAGATATGACCCAATTACCGAACAGTGTTCCGGTTTGGATTGCACCGACATCTCTTTTCTAAGTTTGATCATCTCTTTGCCTTTGCAATTGAAGTTCTTAAAGTCATCAATCAATCCTTTCATTTATGTGATAGGCCTGCATTTAAAATGGACATTTACCACAAATTAAAGGTATCTTATATTATTAGATAGATTATTATAAAACGTACTTTAGTTAAGGAGTTATTGATACTTTAAGTGCAAAATGATGATATAAAACCATGATAAAAATGCACTTTTGAGTACTAATCACACCCCCCAACTAGCTTATTACTAGTCCCTAGTAATCAAAGCGTTAAAATAGAAAGACAATTTGCAAATTCCACAAAGCAAGGTATTCATCATTTAACTTCCATTACTCTATCCAGATAAACAAACTCTTGTTATATTTATATACCTGCTCAATACCTCTTAACAAGATATTCATAAACCTTTCTTTTGTGCTCAATGTATCAACACATAATTATGGGGCTTTTCTTGGAAGAAAACAAAATTTGTGTTCTAATGTTTAAGGTTAACTTCCTTGGGCTGGGATTATTATTTTTGTCTTTTTTTTTTTATAATATACAATAATTTAAAACACCATGCATCTTTAACCCATGTAACGAGCTTTCAGCTAATGACTCCCAGACCAGTTGGTCTTAGGGCATTAGGTGTTAAGACACCCCTACGAGCTTAGTAACTCGGGTCGCAGATACTGATATGTAGATAGTGCAATGTTTGATTCCCTTAAGCTTTTCTCCTCAACCCATGTAACAAGCGTTGGGCCAATAGCTCCCAAGTCAGTTGACTTTAGGGTATTAGGTGTTAAAACACCCATTCGGGCTTAATTGCTTAGGTTGGGGAGGCTACGAAACCAAACTTATCTATATTTTTATTATTATCATTTATTTTTTTTTCTTTTTTTTTGTTTTAATTATATACTATCCTTTTCCCTTAGTTGTTACCTTTAACAAAAAAACATAAATAATGTAATCATCCAATATGCACCCCACAATCATATGTTGAAGTGTGTGTGTGTAAATTAAGTTTTAAGAATACATGTTAAATAAGTATATGAGCAGACTTAAGTGATAACAATGCAAGAGTTTGTAAATCTAAATATTTCAAGAAGTATTATGATAGACCTTGTTACGAATGATTACTAAAATGCGTCTCAAGAGTCATAAAAGATTCTTCTTACTCTGCCATTATAGTAATAATCATTTTGCACATGCTTTATGAAATAGAAAACACAGTTTTTTTTTTTAGCTACTACCCTTTCCCCCCAGCTAAAACAAGACATTGTCCTTAATGTTTAAAGGTAGAAAGATAGAGTATAAAAGATATCACCTGAAATAACGAACACTGATAAACCTGAAACACACTAATTTATGCGACGCATCTTGGTTTTTAGATTAAGATCATGTTCTTGCTCTCTTTCTTTATATTTTTATAATGCTTAAGTTTTGCTTTCATTAATCTCTTGTTTATGCATTTCATTTCCTTTACTATACCTATATAATCATGTTCTCCTCTTGTTTATTTATATTTCTTTTCTTCATTATGTTTAACCAAGTTTATTATGTCAAGGTGAAAAGGTTTCACTAATAGAGTTAGAATAAATATAATATGAACTGAATATAGACTCCAATGATTATATCCTAAACAAATTGTTATTATCATGTCTTATCATTTTTATCTTATTAATTCTTAATACCTTGCTTGTTAAATGATTAATCTAAATTTATGTGTATAACATTTGGTACAATAAATGCTTGACACTTTTATAGTCAACTGTATGGTATAATCTAAACTTGTGCTATGAAATGAACTTGATTTGTTGTTAATATAATTTAGCATCATGAATAAAATATATTATATGAGATTATGTGTGAAGTGAATATCTCTAAATAGATAATTGTTATTAACCTATCATATATTAAATCATGAATATATATATATATATATATATGAAAATGTTTATGGGATTTGAAAATGATGTTGCTTAGAGTGGATAATAGAAGGAATTGAAGAGAATTATCATACTTCACTTATAACATGTTTCGATTAACAAGAAAATAATTTAAGGGAGCAAGGTTTAATGTATTTGTTAGGCATGACAATTCATGATATTAACTAAAGAAATTAACATGAGTTTTTAGAGAGATTTGACAAAAGAAAGGTCTTAATGTATAAGCACTTAATAAAAAAGAAGAACAAATCAACTATATGGAAGTATGGAACAATAGGAACCTTTCTATGAAATTATATTTAATTAAAGAGACATTATATGGCTTAGCATGAATGTGTAATAAGAAAATAAGATACGATAAAAAGAACATTTTTTCCATCCTAGGATGGGTCACGGTTAAATGGATAAAAAATAAATAAATGAGTTTTATGTTTTATTATTGATAATTGAAAATTTAAAATGGTTCATTAGATCAATGAGAATCACGTTTCTTACTATTGTCATAGGAGATATTATAGGATCTGCTCAACAACTAGGAGTTTCTACTTGAGTACCTATGTTAGATACTCGTTCTAATCATATTTAAATAAACTAAAATTGTTGAGGTTACAATTAGTGTAAAAGACTTTTTCTTTGTTATTAAGTTGCAAACAATAGAAATTAATTGTAAAAAAGAGTTAAAATGATTAATTTCTAAAACAAGATATCTGACGTTAAAATGTTGATGATCAAATCAAAATATTAAATTGGTCGATTTTAAAGATGAAATTGATGGTGTTAAAATATTGACAATCATAATATTAAATTGATTAATTCTTAAAATGGAACTAATGGCATCAAAATATTAATGATAAAATATTAAAATGATAACCAAAGTCTCAATGATTAACTCCTAAATTGACTCACAGATCTAGAATCTCTAATAATTAATTATTTTCTCATAAAAAATTGTATGATATAGTATGGTAAATATACTAGAATTAATGTGTTGTATGTTAAAAATCTAAAATATGGATATATATAAAATTAATGATTGCCTTACATATTAGTTTACTTACTTTGATATTAACTAATTTCATATATTACAATTATGGGTGCATCACAACGTTCCATGAACTAATGTATTAATTGTAATTTGCCTTTTGATATGTAATATAAATCCTATTTCAGCTATATTAGAAGTTATGTGAGGGAGGCTTCATTTTTTATTGTCATTAATTAATCTTGTAATTAAATATATTACATATTAAATTAGTACTTATAATGATGTTATTTCATTATTTATGTCAATAATGTTCCTTCCTATCATTTGAATTAATTTTCCTATGATGATAAGCATGCATAAATTTATAAATTTATATGTGCATTTATTTCTATATTCACGCACCAAATTGATTGTTAGAAACTTATATAAAGTTTTGATGAAATGAAAATTATATCATAACATATGTTGATAAAAAAAAACTTAAATATATTTGATGTTGTAATACTATAATGTTAGAATTGAGAATAATTATTCATGGTCAATAACTTGATATTATTCCAAAACAAAGAAAAATCTGCTAAATTTTAATAAGATAAAATAAAAATTTCTAACTTTTTTATGGAGAAAAGATATTAAAAGGAATTGTGTTTTGTAGAATTTGAGAGTGTTTATATTTTCTTTTATTAGATTTAATCTTCATGGTTTTCATTGTTATTTTTTTATCTTTGATAAATTTTTTAAATTGTTTTTATTTTTTATTTTTTATTTTTTATTTACTATTAACTTGGTTGTGAATGTGTTTTATAATTGAACTTAGATCCTAGATTTCATGAGTTGTGTGTTTGAAAAAGTAACTCAAATTTAGAAAATTTATATGGATTTGCTAAGTAAGTTTTTTTAATTGATATTTTTTCTTCTTCTAATTTCATATTTATTTAATTGAAAATCAAGCTTTTTTATTTTATTATTTGATTCTCTATAATATTTTATTATTAATTTTAAAAATAACATAAGTTATCTCAAGTTATTTTTTTATATTTAATTTTTAAATTTTTTAATTCAATTAAATTAATTACTTAAATATAAATATAAAATGCTCAAATCGTGATATTTTGTGTGATTTAATTTAAGGGTTGTGAGTTGACGGTGCATATTTTTTTTTTAGTGTTGTTGTGCAGTGTTTTGTAATGGTATTGAAATTCTCTTGGTGAACTTTTTATAGTGGTAGAGTAGTGTTTGCAACATAGCAATGATGAAATTCTAATAATTTTTTTTTAAATATGATATAAAAACTCATAGATAATTATTGCTGATTCTTTTGTTTGCTCAATTTATTATCAATATATTTTTTAAAATTATATTATTAAATTAATTAAATTTCTTAAATTCATTCAAGTTAATAAATGTTTTGAATTTTTTTATGGTTTTTTTAAACGATACCACCATATAAATATTTTTTTACATTTACAAAAATTTGGATCGATTTATAGTATAGTATATAGTATAATGCGGGCAACTAGATACACATGTGAATGAATATAAATATTCTAACATTTTATTTTATAAATAACTGGAAGAATATAGATATAATAGATAGCTTGCTCATGACTCATGGGTGCCAATTGCCGTCCCTAGAGCCAAGAAAGACGTAGTCGAATTTGGTCCGTGCGTGAAACGAAGGATATAGAGAAGAACACGATGCTCTTCTTCATTCAATCATCTTTATGACTACTTCTTCTTAACTTCCGTTCATTCAATTTCTTTTCAATTTTGCCCCTGCTCCTCATCCTCTTCTTACCACCACTCCTATTAAATTTCTTAAGAATAACAGCCAATCAATCAATCAGTATTAACTCAAAAAATAGCTCTTTCTCGCTCTGAAGAAGAATTGATTGATAAAGAAATGTCAGGTGAAGCGGCGTCGTCGTCTTCTGGAGTGGTTTTACAAGGACTCGACGATGTTGAGGAATTCATTTGGGTCTGTTCGTCTGTCTTCCTATTTTCTTCTTCTTCTTTACAAAAAGAGAAAAAAGATATATAATTGTTGTACTGTAATTTTTCAAGAATAATTAGTTTCTGCCAAAATGTGGATAACATAACATCAGATATCTTATATATATTTGAGATTTCTTGTTTTTGATAGAATACTTTGATTTTCCTTTTCCCACGCGTTTTTGACTGATTGCCTGCTGAGAAAATGGGACAAAAGAAAAAGGAGAAAATTGAAGTATAGTTATTGATTTAATTATTTTTCTTTTTTAGTTTTTTAGCTAAGAAAACAAGAATTCTGACCTGATCAAATATATCTGTATACTACAACCGTTGGTCTATTTTTAACATGTTGTTTCTTTTGTTTTTTATTTGTGGCAACAACGTAGCACGTGAATAATATCATATTTTCTTGGAAACCAAACATGTTATTTTGATTGTTTCCTCACTTAAATTTTGTTTTGTTTCTTTTCTTCGAAAAGTGTTTGATAGTTTAGTAGAATCTGTGAAAGGACAATAAGTGTTTATTATTGCTGAGAAATCCAATGATAAAAAAATGAAGCAAATTTGATGTCTCTATTTTTCTAGCAAAAAAAAAAAAAAAACTTGATAGAAAACTGAAAAATAATCTGCCTTTATTACTTACTCAAGTAATGAATGGACATTTTTATTAATACAAGTTTCTGCTATTTTTTAGAGACAAATTACAGTTTCCATACAGCTTTTCCTATGATTTTTTTTCTTCTTCTGTGTGTGTATGGTGGTATCTATTAGATAAAGGTTCTAGAACCTAGTTACTGTCGGGCCTAAACTTTGCATCCAATTGGAGAAATAGGATTTTGTTTCATTGATTTGCTTCTCTTTCTACAAAATTATCTTTACATCATGGAGTTTTTATTTTCTTGTTGAATATGTAATTCACTGTATTTTTGGATCTGAATGTGAGAATGTTAAAATGCAGGCAAATGAAGGGGAGGGTTCGTTGCCATGGGACCGATTCAGTCATGTTTTTGATCTTGTGCAAAATGGAAACAAGGCATTCCGGGAGAATCATTTTGAGGAGGTGATTTTTTTTTCCTCTAACTATCTGTGCCTGTTCTCCACTTCCATTGTATCTCTTGAAGTTTCTTGGGGGTATACTTTGCTCAAATGCTTCTAATGCTATGGAAAAATTGTCGAAGCTTTTTTTTTAAATGATAAATGAAAAGGAAAGATGAGAAGGTGCAAGGAAAGGTTATGAGTGGGTTAAGTTAATTACCTTGTAGTCAAAGGTAAGCTTTACTTTTATAGTGCAAAGAATAGTTGAATACTGATGGTTGAACAGTAATCCAAGGCTTAGCAACAGTATTCCTTTTCAATTCATGCAAGCTTGTTTTGCGAGTAAATATGAATGTGTAATCATTACAGAGAGATGACTTGTGAGTTTTGTGAGAATTGCATATGGAATTGTGAAACCATCACGTCAACTGACCACTACAGTGGTTTGCCATGGCAGCACTAACCCCTTCATTCCAGGTTGCATTTTCTACATACATCTTTCCCAGTCCAAGTTGCCTTATTTTAAGGTTGCACTTTTGTTACCAAACCTCAGCAGAAATATTAGTCGAACCCCAGAGCTGCACTCTACAATGATATGACTAACCAGTGTGGTTTGCTGATGAAATGAAAGGAAAAATGAACTTTCTTTTCTTTTAAAAAATAGTACAGTCAATAACATCCAAATTACCTTTAGATTATTTAAGCATGCGGAGGATTTTTTCTGTTGTGGTTCTTATTTTCCCCCCATTGAAATTAAAACATTATCATAGTCTTTAGTCCCAAAGGAAGATGTACCAGGAACCATATATATGGAGCTATTTGGTATCTTATTGATTGGTTCTAAGGTTTTAGTGATGCTAGCAAATGGTGCTCGTGGTCAGGGAGATGGTGATTTGAGATTCTTAGGGGAAGTAGAAGTGCAGGCAACAGTTTTTGTTATTTTTACCCTTTAAAAGGTAATGCTAACTCAAATACACCCTGATGTTCATAGAAATTCTAAAAATTGTTTTGGAAAATAACATTTTGAAATCTCTCTTTCATCATGTATATAGTTATGGTTATCAATACTAACTCAAATACTCACTGAACCTAATTTTCCTTTAGTTTCTATTCCTCTGTAGTGGAAACTAGAATTGTCAGAAATCATCCAAAGCTTGCTGCTTTTGTTTTGTTATATTTGGTGCATAAGGATGGACAAGGGTTAAGAGTTTGAGTGCATGATGATTTTGAACTTTTGCAATGTGCATCTCCAAAGAGAATGAATCTGTCAGTATGGTATTCTCTTTTAAGAAATCCAGCCAGTTTGTCTTAATCTGAAAAAAAAAAAAGAAAAAAGAAAAAGAAAAGAAAGACAAATGTTAACTACTGAAAGAGGTTCATTTATTACTGAATTATCAGCTCAACTTGAAAATTAAATATTTCAAAAATAGGCAAATAAAATTTATATCTCGTGTCATAATGTACTACAAATACATTGCTGATAATTCCAGTCTCTTGCTCAGGCAATCAATTATTACTCAAGAGCCAATAACATTAAACCCGGTGATCCTATTATTCTTGGCAACCGTAGTGCTGCTTATAGCAGGTTTGCTTTTACTGATACATTATTTCCTTTAATTATTTATTTGGTTTGTTCCATTTATTGTGAAGGTGGTCGTTCAACTATCTTCTTGAATAAATTTGCTCTAAATTTTAATTACTGCCACAACAACTTTTTGTTTAACCAGGGTCAGCCATTTCCTGAAACAGAGACCTGCATCCACTTCTGAGGACACACCATTAAATGGGCTGGATCCTACTATACATGCTGAAGTACGTACCAGATGTTTCTGATCTAAATTTCTGCGCTATTCAATGTTCTAACTGGGAAAGCATGTTTAATATATTTCAGCTTGCACTGAAGGATGCCGAGAAGGTAATAAACCTCAGAAACAATTTAGTGAATCCATACATCTTAAAGGCCAATGCTCTTATATTGGTAAGTGCAGTTTGTTCTTTATCTTTTCTGTTTTGAAGTGAGCCCAACCTAGTTCTCTAGGACTCATTCTCTGCATATGCTTTCTCTCATTTTTGTGATTAACATTCAAACTCGGTGAATGGGCAGCTGGAAAAGTATGAGTTGGCTCGGGATGTTGTTCTTTCAGGTCTTCAGGTTGATCCTTTCAGGTATTATGTTTTTTTACTTTGACCATCCCTTTTCTCTTCTTCTTTTGGTTCTCTTAGCACTCATGGTTTTCGCAGATAGGATACAGAGTAATTTTCTTTATTAACTCTCAGAAAGTGGTGGAGATGTTGAGTAAAGAGTTTGATTAATACTTAATTGGCTGTAGATTGGTCACATTTATTATCTTTTCACCTATTTGATACAACATATACCTTTTATTATTCATGCTATGTGTTCTGGTAATATGTAGCAATCCTCTTCGTGTTTCTTTACGGAATTTGGAGGGAATGCTGGGCAGTATGATGAGTAAGAGTCTTGGGAAACCTAAACGTAGTGATGAATTTGATTGCACTCTCTGCTTGAAGTTACTATTTGAACCTATTACGACTCCCTGTGGGCATTCCTTTTGCCGCTCATGTCTTTTCCAGTCAATGGATCGTGGTTAGTGTTTTGCTGTTTTATCTTTGTATTTTCAGCCATGGCAATGCATCTATTTACAAATTTTTTTGCTAATGCTTTTTTAAATGCTAGGTAACAAATGCCCATTGTGTCGGACAGTTCTCTTTATCAGTCCTAGAACATGTTCAATCAGGTGAGTTTAGTATCTGGTTATAATTGCTAGAAAATATATAATAGAGAACCATTCCCAAGTCATTTAATGGCTTGTACTTTTAGGTTTTGTGGTTCTTTGGCCTAGTAGTCATGACTCGTTACTTCAAAAATCTTACCATGTCTATCCTCTATTCTAATAAAAATTAAATTAGCTCATGCTAGTGGTGTGCCTATGCAAGTTTAAAGCACTTACAGTTTTAGCTCCAACGGATGTGTTAAAATATATGATGTTAAACCATTCTTGAACCTCACTTCAGCTTAAACCTTCATTTTGAGTGGTTCTTTAGCAATAATAATTAATTACAAATTTGAAAAATGGGAGAGGTTGGCCTGTGGAGCCAAACAGCTTCAAACACTAACTCTCAATCCCAAACACACACATGGGTTATAGGATAATGAAGATCATCATTATTTGCATGACCATGTCCAAAACAATTTGTTGGGAATTATGTTCTTTCTCAAACTGTGGGAAAACCAGCTACTCTTTTCATTAATGGTACAGCTCTTAAAGAATTGCAACACATTTTCCGGACTTGAGTGATTGATTGTTTGAGAAATTGTTTTAGTGGTCTTATTTTCTGTTTGTCTTCTAAATATTGGAATACCAACACTTTCAATATTGTATTGTTTTATGCATATTAATATATTTGTATTATTTTCTGTTCGTATTTAAATAATTGGGAACAACATTTTTTATGTGATACTGTTTTTTTCTGATCAATATGTGGGTGTGTTGTATTATGATTTCCACGTTTTATAACAATTAAACTTTTATCAGTGTGACCCTAAACAACATTATACAGAAGAACTTCCCAGAGGAATACGCTGAAAGGAAGTCCGAGCATGACTGTTTGACAAACTTTGGTGTTGATTTGATCCCTCTTTTTGTCATGGATGCTGTTATCCCGTGTCAGAAGTTTCCACTCCACATTTTTGAACCACGATACAGACTGATGGTAATTTGGTTGTTCCTTTGCTTAAATAACACAAGATACCGGATCCTACCTGATATCATGCAGGATTTCAGTGCTCTTTTATTTTGATTTCTGATACTGGTTCTAATTTATAGTTTGAAGGATATTTTGTTCTCACACCTGAGTTTGGTTAAGTTTTTCACAAATTCTCAAGTTCCTAGCACAGTTAGACTCAATTCATGTGCTTCTACCTTCTAAACAGTATCCTCTATGGAGCATATTTCTAATGGATAGAGTAGAGCATGGAGGGACAGCTGCTTTATGGCATCATCACGCTGTAGGGACTGCTGTGTAGATTTTAGAGGCACTGTGACTAAAGTCCAACAGCAGTAAAACCCCAAGCAGTTTAAATAATTTAACCATTGATTCTGTACATTATTTTCTGTTTTATAATGTATTTTGTTTCCAACCTGATAAAAAAGAATAGAGAATATGACCCTTATTTGACTGCATTATTTATTTATTTATTATTTTTGCTTGACTATCTCACATGTAATTTATGAACTCTTCGTTTGATTGCAATAGCACATGCAAACTAGAACTAGTTAACCATATTTTAAGCTGAACCTAACATCTGAAGAAAGTTATGAACATCATGAATAACAAGAGAATTGAAGCAAGAAATTTTCAGGTAATTGGCTATGTAAAATATCCTAGTGGTTTAAGACGTGGATAAAGGTCTACTCCTGCTGTGCTGTTGCATTTCATTGTAGAGCTTATGTGTCATAATCAATGATGATTTTTGCGTGAACTGTTTGATTATTTTGGAAGCTTGACATTTTTAGCTCCTTTGCAATGGACTTGGCTAGATTTGTAAATATATATTCTTTGAAGAAGTCATGCATCTTGTAGCTTATGAAGAATTTTGTGTCTTTAAAAACCCCAATTTAGTTAGTTCATGCATGCATTTTGTTGGTACATTCTAAATGCAGTAAGCTATGTAGTTAGGCAGCTAGATGCATAGAGATGAACTGTATTAAGACCTGCATCTTGGGAATAAGATTGATATATATGACTAGAAGTCCATATTAGTTGGTGTAAAATGATTTGAAGTGTTGTGTTGCTTTTCTTTATTTATTTTTTTCTTCTCTTCTAAAATAATTTGAAGCTGAAAACCTTTTGCATCTCTTTTTCTATTTTGGCCTGTATATAATGATAGTCATTGTTCTTTCTTTCAGGTCAGGAGGATCATGGAAGGAAATCATCGGATGGGAATGGTATTAGATTGTTGATTGGCTCTTTTTTTGTTTCCTTTTATATTAAGGTACATTAGGTTGACCAAAACCCCTCACTGTTCTGTACCTTGGTGTGCATTATGTAGGTTATAATTGATTCTGCTTCAGGCTCGATAGCTGATTTGGCTTGTGAGGTGGAGATTACTGAGTAGGTGTTTGTACAGTTATCAAAGTGTAACCGTGTTATGTTTTTCTATTTTTTTTTTCATTTTTTTTGCTTTTGAATCTTTACTTCTGTTGTTCTTTTCTGAATCAACAAGTTGCTATCCTGTAGGTGTGAGCCACTTCCAGATGGGCGCTTCTATCTAGAGGTGAAAATATCAACTCTCTTTTTCACATACAAACTATTTCATCTTATGCCTTTCTACTTTACAAACAGGAAAAGGCATCAGCACTTAAATCTCTAGCATTTATAAACTTTAGGTTAACTTCTTCATATGTGTTTTTTCTTAGGTGAAAACGTTTTGTAGAAGTTGAGCTATCACATATCCAAATAAAACCATATTTGTTATTAAGAGCACCTAGATCTTGGAAACGTTTCATTTACTCTTAATTATACCTGTCAAATGAAGACAAGTCTGTTCATTTTCCTTATTTGGAGCCAACTTTTGAGGAATATATTTTATTGTGTTGAATGTACCTCACATCATGCAAATTATCTGCTGCAATCCTATTTGTTTAGCCTTAGCCAAAGCTTCCCATGATAGGAGCAGATCATTTTAGTTGGCAAACTGATTTTATAAACAAAGTACAAATTTTTGTCATGCTATAGTAGTAGAATAACCAATCTTCCTTCCTAAATATGATAATGGGAGAGAGAGTTCATGATTCTTTTGTACTGAAGGTAACTGAATAACACTTGGAACTTGTAATTTGATAATTCATGGCTGTAGAACCCAAACATCTGAAGAAGAAAAAAATAAAATGGAAAGCTGTTTTTGCTGTTAAAGGGTCTCATTCAATTAATGTGTATATTCCTATATGCAACGTGTCTAGCTGTAGTTTTTGTCTCCTTATGATTTATAATTTATCTGTTCATCTCATAAAGTGTAATTTCATCCAGGTTGAAAGTCGCCGAAGATTTAGAATCCTTCAATCTTGGGATCAAGATGGGTGAGCTGCATCTTCTTTTGAGTATCGTATTGTATATTTACCTTGGTTATGTTGGCATCAATAGTATGCTTTTAGCTTTGTAGGTGAGGTTTATGTGTTTCTATTCTTTTTATATAGGTATCGTGTTGCAGAGATAGAATGGGTGCAGGATAATTCACCTGAAGGGCTGGAACAGAGAACCAAAGTATGCTTCTTCTTCTTTTTCCAGCATATAATCTGTATCTTAGTCTAATCTGTGTTTGTGTGTCTCCTCTTCTTTCTTTTTTCTGGCACCCAAGTGACAATGAAAATGTAAAATCAGAACTGGTGGGTTAAGACTGTATATTACAGCATACTCGATCAGAAGGGGAACAGTAAAAATAAGCATGCTTACTTATTTGGCATCTAATCTCTCTCTTTCTCTCTGTGTTGTGTTCCCCTTTTCCTTTATTTTCTGGTGTTGAAGTGACAATGAGAATACAAAGACTTGCTTAAGAGTGATCCAATCTTTAGCACTGCTCAATACTTTCTTTAGGTGCTAACAAAATAACCAGTTTTCAGTGAGTTCTTCAACCAACAATTTTTTGGAGCACCAGTATGAATGCAGGATGATAGCAGACACGGGCATTTATTATATGGTACAATTTGGTGGTGTCTTCTTGGATTAATTTTTTCATGTTTCCAGATGCAGGAACTTACAAATAGTGCAGCAGAATATGCTCAGTCATGGTTAAGGAGGGCAAAGGAAGCTGCAAGACAAGGTAAACACTTGGGATCAGAGCTAGGGAAAAAAATGCTACTGTGATGTTCTGTTTATTTGCTCCATTTCTTGTTACACAAGGGTCGATAATGATGGAGGATTGATTCTTCAGTTGGAAACTGTTATCGATTCCATGTTTCTATAGATTTATCATGATATCACTACATGCAAAATTTATTTATTAAACATACTTGCGAGGAAAATTCATCCATACAGATACTGACTAACCATTATAAGAATTGTATCCACACACCTATAAATTGAACATTAATGTATTTATTTTGTACTGGAGAAAGTATATTATATGCTTACCCATAACTCAAAAATTGAATTTTCATGTCAAAATATCTATCCATATACTCCTCTTCTGCATTGTTTATGGGGTTTTGTTGAGTAATGGAGGGTTTAGTTACCAGTGCAACCTTTAATGTTGTTTTGTTTAATTTTAGGATCAGAGGAACTATTAAGAGGGTAACAATTGCCCTCCAAAATGTGGTTAATTGTTACCCTTACCTTCTAATTATTATATATTTTTGTTTTCTGTCTCTCTTAATTTCTTGTAGCAAAAGGTAGGCAAATGTTTGCCTGTGTTTTTCTCTTGCATCACTAATAATATTTTGATCTTTTCTCTCTGTTACTTCTGACAATTTGCCCTTAAATTTATTAACAAATCAGACATTCTCTAGAACTAGTTTTTACATCCCTAACAATTGCTCCTGTGATAAACTTAACCCAAAAGGCACCCTTACCTTTTAAAAAGAAGGCTTCAAGAAAATTTTTAACAACTCCAAACTTGGATGAAGGCTATATCATATATGAACTTCACTTATATCAAGTGTTGTTTCTATTGGAATGCAACTACACATATAAATCTTTACTGATTACAAATGAAGATAATGGTTGGATTTTTTGGTAAGAGGTCATGGGAACACATAATTTATGAGTTTTTTATATAAAATGATTGTTATCAAGGAATTTTAATATTTCACCTGAAGCTTCTTTCAAAATTGGTGTCCTTTGTTTTCTTTCACCTTGACTCCATCAATCCAGTATGGAGTACACATATATCATTGTGAAAAAAAAAAAGTTTTGAATCACATCATTATTGTTTGCTTATTCAGAGCTTTCTTCTTTACTCTGTCTCTCAATTTGCATCTTGGCAACATGCTCTTTCAATTTATGATGTGGAATTTTGAATGCAGATCGAAGAAGACTTGAGAAACTTCTTAATGTGGAAGCAATGATGCCCATGCCATTGGATCCTGAACGCTTCAGTTTCTGGGTATGCTGAACTTATTTTATCAATACATATGGGTTTGTCCATGGTTTCACTGCAGTTTCTGATTTTCATGTTTTGATGCAGCTTGCTACTTTAACAGATAGGAGACCTTGCGAAAGATTGGAGCTCCTTCGTGTAAGAGATACAACAGAGGTACAGTATCTCCTTTCAACATTGAAATTAGGAGTGCATTGTACCTGGTCTGGGAAATTATAAGAAATGAGTTGATCTGATGTTTCTCATTGGATGCATACATTCTTTTATCAGAATTTCATTTGTACACCTTCCATGAAAAGCCAATTAGAATATTTCATGTGCTAGCAATCCATATTCAAGGAGGGAGAGTGTAAACAAGATTTGTATACAGAATGTTAATACAAAATGTTAACTTCTCATGGGTGGGATGATATCATTTTGCATTAAATGCAATCATCATTTGTATGATTTTTCTGTTTGATGTTCTGTATTTTTTTTTCTTTTCGGTTTTGTACAAGTCTTCTTCAATGATTTATGTCATCAAGTGTTTGGGATGGAAGGCATTAGGGCATAATATGCTCATTTTCATGTCTGCAAAAGTGAGGGAATCATGTTCCCTTATAGTGAGCATGTATATTTTACCATTAGGTTTGTAGGACAAGAAGAAGAACAGGATCATGGGTTTCAAATTTAGAATCAGTACTAGAAACAAATAAAGGAGGAATTGAGGACCAGCCTTAACCCCAGTGCATGAATAATTTGTTTTTGGAAATTTTCAGAAAAATTTAGAAATTACAGATATACTCGTGCAGTTGAAAATGATAGGAATATCCTCTACTCTTGGAATCACACAGAAAGACAAGTCTTGATGTTTTTTTTTTTATTTTATGTTTTACTAGATGTAATAGATGTCCTTGTGAGAGTCTTAAAATGCTAATTAATTTTCCGTTTTTCATTCTAATTCTTTGCAGAGGATAAGACGAGGACTGGTATATCTTAGAACGGTTGAACAAGGCTGCAGGATGCAGTGATAATAGGTGATTTTCATAGATGGAATGTTATGGAAAAATCAATTTTTTTTTTATACATACATATCATATATTCTTTCGCCCACATGATTGTGGATCTCATTCTTTTTGTATCAATATTTTAAATTGAAATCCATCAACACATTTTTCAAATGGCATTTTTAGGTTTCTTCTTTCTGTCCCCTGTAGCATCTCAAGTTGTTTTGTCTTGAAGAGAAATGATTAGGAAATTGAGCTAATGAGAGACAAGTTTGAGTTTTTAGATCCAGGTGTGACTGCTACCGTATTTTGTTGGTGTTTTCACTTTGAAATTGCCAGGTTAAAAAGAGGTTGAACTTGCTGCGAAACTGAAGGCTGCAGTGGCTGCTTTGAGGGATTGATTTTGTGGATCTATAAGAGTTTGATCTGAACTTTGGGCCAAAAACTTCAACTTATTTTTGGTTGCTGAATCTATCGCTTGCGTTAATATTAATCAACGTGCTGCTTTCCGATGCCTGTTTTCTGAAGCCAATGAAGAAGTACAAACTTGTGTTGATTCCATTTCAGTGAATGCTACTTCTTCTGGACTCCCTTTATATCACGGCGCAAGGATTTTGACGGCTGATTCAACGAATACTTTTTACTTCACTCGTCCAGGGTGGCATTGGGTTCCTTTTTACCTTCACTCGTGTTAGGTCACAGGCAAAGCTATTACAATTGCTGAGTAGATAGAATTCTACTTTGGTGAGAATGAACCACAGTAATTGACTTTGAATAAGACTTGCTTTATTACTGCGTAATGGAAGAGTTTAAAATACATAAAGGAAATAGAAAACGTAGCGACCTTCTTGGATTATCAATACCGCTTTCTTGCACTGGAACCTTGTCCTCAAGGTCCATGTTTATGAACTTATCGTGCACGTCCTGAGTATTTTCCCAAGTAGTATCATCTACAGGTAGTTGTTTACATGTGACAAGACTTTCTTCAACAAAGCGTGATCCTTTTGTAACCCAGCGTGTATCGAAGATTGTTTCAGTTTCCATGATAATTGCACCAGTATCATCAATGAGAGGTAAATCGGTTGTAGCGACAGTGGGTTCTACAACTCTCTTTTCCGGCAATGAAACATGGAAGACTATCTGAATTCGAGAGCCGTCTGGAAGCTTCATTTTATATGCCACCTTACCAATTCATTACTCAATTTGTCAAGGACCATAAAATCAGCATGCCATTTTCTGAGATGGATGCCTAAAGACTGCTTGTTGCTGATAAGGGTGGAGCTTAATGAAAACCAGATCTCCCACTTGATACTCAACGTCATGCCGTTTTGAGTCAGATACCTGTTTCATGCGACTGTTAGCAGCATATAAATTCGCCATAATAGTTCATCACGCGAGGCAAGATTTTGATCAATTTCGCTGACTAGAGAGGTGCCCAACTCATAGTGTGGAATGCTTCGTGGTAGACGCCCACATAAAGCTTGAAAATGTGTCATTCCTGTGGATGTTTGGTATGTTGTGTTATACCAGAATTCAGCCCATAGGAGAAAAATGCTCCATTTGCGTGGTTGTTGATGGACAAAACATCAAAGATATTGTTCGACACACCTATTGACTACTCCAGACTGGCCATCTGTTTGTGGATGGTAGGCAGAATTCATTTTTAGCTATGTGCTTGATATCTTGAAAAACTCACTCCGGAAATGCCTACTAAATATTGGAAAAACTCACTCCAGGAATGGCTAATAAATATTGGATCCCGATCGGTAATGATGGGCTTAGGTATTCCATGCAACTTCACTATTCCCTCTACGAATTTTTCAGCCACCATTTTTGCAGTAATGATGGGCTTAGGTAGAAAATGTGCTGATTTACTAAGCTACAACTACAAGAATTTGTGTCTTGCTATTGGATGATGGCAGTCCTTCGATGAAGTCCATGGTGACGTCGTCCCAAACGTGGCATGGAATGGGCAATGGTTACAAGAGGCCTGCAGGTGATGAGAGTTTCTGTCTTTAAATCGTTGACATATATCACAAGAAGAGACATAGTCATGCACAGCCTGATACATAAATGGCCAATAGAATTTCTGGGAAAGTCATTTGTATGTCCGTAACACTCCTGAATGTCCCTCAACTTGAGAATCATGGAATTCTTGCAAGAGTCGCTTGATTATTAGAGAATTTGGAGGTACTACCACTCGATTTTCATAGCACACCAGTCCATTTCACCAGGTGTAAGGAACACCAGGTTTCACAGTTGTTGACTTGCCTATTTTGTCCATTTAAGGATGTCTAGCAGCCTCCTCTTTAATCTCGTCCCATATAGGAGCTTTTGTGAAACAAACAAAGCCACTCTTTGACAGTGCATCAACCGCTGAATTCTCCTGGCCTGATTTTTAAATGATTTCATAATGATACCCAAGCAACTTTGTCATCCATTTTTGTTGTTTTGGAGTTCTGATGTGTTGCTCCAATAAATATTTGAGGCTGCGCTGATCCGTCTGGGTATAAAAATGTCGTCCTAGCAGATATGGTTGCCAAGTTCGGATAGCTTGCACTATGGCCAGCATTTCTCTCGCATAAGTAGACTACGACCGTTTTGGACAGCCTCAAAACTGGACTCATGAAGGCAATTGGCTTTCCTTATTGAGTTAGAACAGCACCAATTCCATCCCCTAAAGCATCAAATTCAATAACAAAAGGCTCATTAAAGTTAGGCATGACAAGTGTAAGTGTTGAAGTCATGGCTTGTTTGAGAGCTTGGAAGGCGGATTCAGGCTCTTTTGACCATCCGAATTGCCCCCTTCTTAATAGGTTTGTAAGTGGTCGAGCCTTCAGAAATATTATAATAGGTGTTGTAGTTACAAACACCTGTAAGTTATAAACAACCATGCAATTCAGAAATATAATGGAAAGTAATTTTTAGCTTTTTAAATTTATTTATTTATTTATTATTAGAAAAATTAGTTAACAGAAAATACTTTATAGTTAAAAAAAAATAGTTTGATTTAAAAAAAAGTGCTTTCCTTTCTTTTATTTTACATGGAAAACACTTTCTAAAAATTATAAAAAATTTAAAAGTATTATATTATTTACTAATTATATCAAATTTGATCTTCAAATTTTTAATTGTTATATATTTTGTTTTGAATTTTTTTTTTAATTTCACCTCTTAGAATTTGATTTAATTTGATTTTTATATTAATAATAATTCTTATTTTTATGATTGTTACTTGCTTCTTTTATTATTTTTTAATTGAAATTTTTTATCTATCAAATTTGATTCTCATTCTTTTGTTTTTTACTTATTTTATTTGAAATAATTTATGAAATTATAATTATTATTATTTTAATTTCATTATCTTTTAATTTTTTTATATGTTAGATTTGATCTCTATTATTTTGATTATTATTTATTTTATTTGAGATAATTTATTAAATTATATTTTTTTTTAATTTCATTCTCATTGAACTTTTTAATTTGTAAGATTTGTTTCTTATTATTTTAATAAACTTAAAAAAATATTAATAAGTTATTTTTTAATTTATTTTCCATGACATAACCAAACACTATAAAGTTCTTTTTAACTTATTTTCCATAACACTATCAAATATCAAAAAATAATTTATTTTTTAAGAGTTTACTTTTTTTAAAAAAATATATTTTTTTAAAAATTACTCTTCAGTAAACAAATAGAATTTTTAATTTTTATAAGGCTAGACAAATTTAGCATTATGTTAATTTTACATTGATCAACTTTGGCTCCCTAAGAAGTAACAATATGACCCAAGTACTTCAACTCTTGCTTTCCAAATACATATTTGCTAAATTTAATGTAAAATTGGTATTGTCTTAAAATTTCAAAAGCTTATTTAACATATTCAAGATCCATGTTCAATTGCAGCTATAAATTAAAATGTCATAAAAAACCTAGCATAAATTTGTGAAAGGTAAGGTTGGAATATAAAATTCATAAAGGCTTAAAAAATGAACGGTACATTGCGAAGACCAAAAAGACACTCCTAAATATTTGTAATGATTCTGAGAATATATCATGCTTGATGGTTTCAGCATTGAGGGCTCTATAATTATTACAAAAACATCATATGCCATTTATTTTTAACCAACTAGATAGGAGATGAAAAAGAACTAGTGTTAGATCTTATAAACCCTAATTTTAACCATGTCATGAATGAACTGTTTTTAATTTTAGCTTTTTTAAAATATTATAAGGTCTCACATTGATGAGCTTGGTTCCTTCATTTACAGTGATGCAGTGGTCAATCTCTCTTGGTGGGGGTAATTGCTTAGGCTCCTGAAAAATGTCCTCAAAGGCTTTTATCAAGTGCTGCATATCCAGATGTACATCAAGTTTTGCTTCGTTTGCTGTGATTTTTAGGCAAATAAAAAAACATAGAATGTCCTTGCCATAACTTCTGGGAAATCAAGGAAGCAGATTGAATGGGTTGTGCATTTAGTCCCTGTAACTTGTGAATTTGATTTTTCCAGTGGAACTGCATTGTCAATTCTTTCCAATTGCGTTTCTAATTGCTCCAACCATTGTATGCCTAGCACCAAGTCTAACCCGATCAATGGCATGGAATAGAAAGTAAGAGAAAAAGGGATACCTTGAAGTAAGATCGACACTTGCTCAAATCTTCCTTGGCATTTCAATGGATTCCCGTTAGGAACTTTCACGTTGAATGGCCTGGTTGGAACCACCAATAATTGTAACAAATTAGCAACCTTCTCGCTAGTAACAGATTATTTATAGCAACAATTCCTTTGCTTCTAGCAACAATATAATAATCATTTTTAATTTTGACTTTGGAAGTAGTAGTTTTGTCAATTTTCTTGAATAATTCTTAATTATTTTTCATATAGTGCAACCACCCTCAATTAATCAAGAATCATTCCAGCTATTACTTAATGAAAAACTGAAAAACATGATGCAACAAATAGTTGCTTTTCTCCAGGTTGTTGAGCAACAAGATTTTTTTTTTATATTGTTGTGATCTTTAAATTCTTTTAATATGTCCAATTTGACCATATTTTCTACACGTAATATTGATCTCCATAAATATTTTTTCTATTGATGATTTGTTTTTTTTTATAGTAAGAACATGGTGGATATGTCTCCACCTTGTTTTTATAATTTATAATTTTTTTTTCTTCCTGGATCTCTTTATCTTTACCTCCTCCATGATATCAAGTACTTACTTGAAAAGCTCCTTGCATTGTTTCCTTATGTCTTGTCAATTTTCTTTGCTTCTATGCCTATAAAAGATTTATGAATTCTCTATGAAATATATTGGTTAAGTCTTTTAACTTTTATAATAAAAAAAATCATAGACTTATATTTTTAAAGTATGGTTACCAATATTTTTTATACAATTCGATCATTTAAAAATTTATTTTCAAGCATTTTTACTTTATTTATTATGCTTTGTAATTTATTAGTATAATCTCTTATGTTTTTTTTTATCTCTTTCATCTTCTGCATTTCAAATTCTATGATTAAATTAAGAGTTTATATATTTTTAGTTAAAGTTAAGAGTTTATATATTTTTAGTTCTTTCATTGCTCTAATATTTTTTTTTAAGATAGTCCAAAATGCTTTTTGTGAATTTTAAATTCATGATTGTTATTAATATTGTATTTGATAATGTAGCATACAAGCAAGCTTTAACTTTGGACTTCCTTATCTTTTTTTCCTTATGAATCTTTAGTTGAGTTATTGTTGAATTTACATATAAATAAGGAACAATATAGTTTTTTACTATAACTTTCTAGATATCTAAAATTTCAAGAAGAATAATTATTCTAATAGCTCAAGTTTCATAGTTATCACCGTTGAAGGCTGGTGGTGAATCATATATGAGATGATTGAATTAGTTTTTATTTCTAGTGTTTTTTTTATTTTTTATTTATAATTTGGTTTGGTTTGTATTTTATTCTCTCAACTTACAAGTTTCTCGAGATAATACAACTCTGATACTAATTTATTAATATTTTATGCTAATTGCAGAATATAAAGATAAATAATAGCATAATAAAGAAAAATAATCAAGATGATTGCACAACATTCTTAAATAGAAATAGGGTTTTGAATTTAAAAAAAATTATTAAATTTAAAAATCACACAACAAATAAATCAAATACAATCATATTTATTTCTAAAAACTTGATCTTCTAAAGTCTCCTAATCTTGTATCGCTTTTAACATATTTTTTCAACAATTCTCTCGTATTGGAAACTTTAAGAGGGAAGGTAAGAAATTGATTACGAATTAAAGAACTCATTGAGTGGTACGTACAAGTCATTTCACTTAATTTGGCAGAGCTTTTGATGCATTCAAGCGAAATGGAGTAAAAATAACTCTAAATTTGAAGTATATTTAATAAAAATGAATCGAATCAACTTTAAAAAAAAAATAGAAGAAGAAGAAAGATGTAGCATTAGTAGAATCTATTTGGATTAAATCAAAATTTAACTCAATTTTATAATGATTTTTATTTAAACCAAAAGTTATTTTTAGCTTTTTATTTAAATTTTAACTCAGTTTATAATGTAAAAAGTTTTAATTTTTTTGAAGGAAAGATATAATACAAGTAGAATTCATAAATTAAAAGCTACAAGTTTTTAAGTTTTTATTAAATCAGAATCTTAAATAAATTTTTAGATAAAGTTAAAAAATATTCAAACCAAGTATATTTATAATTTTTCTATGAATAAAAAGTTAAAAAGAGATACCTCGAATTAATTTGCAGAAATATATCAAACGAAATCTAAATCTTTGTATATCACACTGGCTTCATGTGAGCTTGATTGTATTCTATCTGATGATTTCACCAGACGAGTGAATATCCAGTTAATGTTGTTTGTTCAAAGAAAGAAAACGAAAGTCCTTAAACAGGCACCCGAGATGCATGTCTTTTTTGCAAACTCACAGCTCTATTCCAGTGCGGTCGAGCAGGAGAACCCTTATCACACAAAGACAGACTTTTTGTCTGCATGTCCTATTGAATTATAAGCTAGAGGTCTCTTCACCCTTTTTGGGCCATGGCTGCTTGCTTCCAACATCTGGCCACTGCCAGGAAACTTTCTATGGGCTATAACATCCGATGAACATAGCCTGGCAACTCTTTTTCCAGCACTGGAAAGCAAAGCAGAATAACTGTGGATGCAGGATGGTTAGAAATGACAACACCTGGTTCCTTCTAGTCACCACATACTCTTACCTGCCAAAACCTTCATTATTATATGCCTGAAAGAATAAATCTGCAGCATTAATTATAAGTCGAATGGAACAGAGGACTGCTGCAACTGAATATGACCTGCTCCATGACAATAGAAAAAACATCTTCTGTTACCAGCAAATCTGCTCTAACGGACAAGGTAAAAATCAGTGTTATTAGTTATTGAAAATTGTACTTGCCTCGGGACTCTATCAAGTGTAGTTAAGATTCCCCTAGCAGATCATTTCTGAGACTGTTTTTGTAAATGAATCACGAAGTGGTTTGGGTGGTGGAAGACCTACCACAGCATCTCCAGTGGGAGAATCTTGCCGGCTTATTTAGGTCCCTAGACCTACCACGAAGTGGTTAAAATGTAAGATAAAGCCTCTCCAAATATTACAATGATATTTAAGATGCATGTACATCCACACGTGACTTCGAGTATATAAAAAGCATGCACACAAGATCTATCTTAAATTTTTGGTAATATTCTATAAGCATGTGATATATTCACAGGAATATGGCTATCCAATGCGGGTATGTTGCCTAAGCAGTATTCGAGCTGCTTAGGCTCGGATGAACCAAGTTTTCACTAAATCATGAGGGCACACAACCTTCAGGAATCTTACAAAAAACTGTATGCATGTTTATGGACTTTAAAAAGAAAAACAAAATCGGTTAAGGTGTAGATCATAATACAAAATAGATATTAGCAAAATGTTACATGGGTAATCTTCCTATTCAATGCATCTTATAACATCCGACGTAGATTTGTATACTTTTGGAAAGCATCAATGTAATTGAAGTAACAACATCCATATGAAATAAAACCACATTGAAATCTCCATGGATTTGTATATTTTTGTACATCGAAATATCTTATGCAACCACATTGAGATCAGTCTAAAATATGAGTAACCCAAATCAAACTCTTGAGAAAAAGAAAAGGGAAATGTTGAGATTTCCAAGGGCCAAGCAACTAAACACTTGACACTGCTCTCTGAAGGATATGCCTGCAGTCTACCATACTATATTGAAACTTTTTCCCAGGAAAGCTCTAAGGTACTTAAGTAGTGCTAAGAAAACTCTAAACCACATGGCTTGGGAAAAGAATGCTATGGGTAACAGACGGATGAATCAAGGCAGGGAGTTCTGTATAACAGCAGCACATCAAACGCACATATAGTGCAGAAAAATTAAAGATCCCCGGGAATACTTAATTAAAGTTTAAATGTCCATGTTTTGCTGTCAGTGGAGAAAAAAGTAGCTCGTTTAGTCATAGGAGAGCTTTCAGGAAGAGGTGTTGATGACATGCGCCATTGGAAGCACCTTTGACGTTGAGATGGAAAAGGAATTATAATTTAATTGATAAAATATTAATGCTACTGAAATACATGGTTCCAATAATAATTTCTCTTTTATAAACAGTAACAAAAGGCACTTTCAAATGAACAAACTCATGCTTTTCCAAAATACACTGAACTGATTTTATTTTTTTCAAAGAAAAAAAGCACCCGAGAAAGGTATGATAACTAAGCGCTTTTTGGAATTGTGGTGGGTTTGCCATTTTTGTCAACTGAAATGCGAAACTCCCTCCCAAATTCTGCCAATAGATCCATCCGCCAATTAATAATGAAATTCGCAAAGAAAGAAAAAGAAAAAGGATGATGATGCATTTGGCTTTGCTAAAGCCATTAAGATAATTAGTTTAACTAAGTATTTGAGTTCATTTTGTTATATTTTTAATTTTCAATAACTGCCCACTACCCTTATTAATTATCATTTGCAATTGTTTTGCTCTCTCTTTTAATATATCCATTGAAAATGGTGGATCATGGATAGCATTGTATGAAACGGATAGTTAATTGCTTAATTATTAATTTTAGTTGTTTGTAATTTTTAATTTGACTATTTAAAGTTTCGTTTTGATTAGTAAAAGGCAGATTAGTTTATGAAATTCTTATTTATTATTTGAAGAGATTTCAAAGAAGTTTTTCAGATAATGGTGAGATTTTAATTTATCAGAGCTAATTTATTTGTATTTTATCATGACACCAGATTGGTATCAAAGCCCGTTTTGATTTTCAAAACTTCCTTATGCCAAAAACCAGAAGTGGTCGTTCATATAACATCATGGATCAAGGTTCCAACATTCTCGGCTCTTCAAATCCAAACCCAAACACTGATATTTTCCAAGCTTCATCAAGTTTTCAACATCTTGATCAATTTTCTTAAACTTTGAACATGATGATGCATCGTTTGGATGTAATTGACGAACACAACAATCGAGAAGTGGGATGATCACCTAGGGAGGCCAGACGTATACCAAAAAGACGAGAAGGGGTTGGGGACAGCGAAGATGAAATTGAGGAAATGCAGCTGGGCGGGGTCAGACACAGGGCTGTACATGGACAACCACGTGATATAGATGTTCAAAGGAAGGTTTTGGATGCATTTACTAGACGCTTGAAGGTGGAAGTAGCATATTTATAAGGCAAACTCAATCAGGAGGCATTTTTTGATTGGATTGCTTCACTTGAAGATTATTTCAACTGGTTCTTAGTACATGAAGAAAGCAAGGTTCAGTTTGTCAAATTAAAGCTTAAAGGACCAGCCCGTGCTTGGTGGAGTGGTGTGGAAGAGAGACTTAGGCGAACCCGTTAGGCCCCTATGGCAGAGAGGGGGGATATAAAGGCACGATTAGAAGCAAAATACTTACCCGCAAACTATCAACAACTCATCTATGAATGCATGCTCCAATGAAACCAAAATAACAGAACTATGGTGGACCA
Organism: Populus ilicifolia; assembly: GCA_015708895.1. Taxonomy (NCBI): domain Eukaryota; kingdom Viridiplantae; phylum Streptophyta; class Magnoliopsida; order Malpighiales; family Salicaceae; genus Populus; species Populus ilicifolia. Next base: position 50,844 of record SRLM01002005.1, on the reverse strand, counting down.
GTATACAGAGAGATTATTTTGAATTAACTATTAAATAATAATATAAATTATATTTTAAAATTTCACCTAATAATTTAAATTTTCGAGTAAAGATAATATTTTTAGATTGATATAATTTTTTAATATGATATCAAAATTTTAATGATATAATAGTCATAAATTTAAATTTTATTATTTCTATTTATTTAATAAAAATTAAATATAAAATAATATAAGCAAGGCCAACAAAATCAAGTCTCAGTATTAGCTTAATATTTTAAGGAATTGAAACCTAATATTTGTAAAGACATGTTGATGGCCCGACTGTATAATGTTAAGGAAGCTTACCAGTTTGGCTTTACAATTTGAGAGATAAATCTCAAGTAACACAAGTCGTTTTTATTCTGCTGACTCCGGTAAAAAAAAAATTCCAGTCTCTACTAGTGCGAAGCCAGCAGTGGAATCAATAAGAGGAAACGTGAATGGTGATGTTAAAGGAAAAGAAAAGGTTTTCAAAGAGGGACCCCAATGTTACAAATGCAAAGGGCGTGGACACTTTATGGTGGTATGTCTCGCTCGAGATCAGAGAGTGGTTTATATTTATGAGAAGGACCTGGTGTTTGATGATGATGAAATTAACCATGAAGAAGAACATATCCAAGAAGAAACTGATTCCAAGGAAGAACGATTACAAGTCACTGATCAACCTATTTGTGTGATTCAACATGCTTTGACAGGGCACAAAACCAAAGAGGATGTGGACCATGACTGGAGCAGCACCAATATCTTCCACACAAAGGTTGCATATGGAGATAAAGCTTTGAATGTTATCATTGAAAACGGTAGTAGCATGAATGTTGTGGCCAACGAAATAGTTAAGTGTCTTAGTCTTTCCCAAGAGACACATCCTATGCCATACTAGGTGAGTTGGATTAATGATAACAATTCAATTTTGGTTCGAAGTCACTGTCTTGTGAAATTTTCATTTGGCAAGAAGTAAAAAGACCAAGTTTGGTGTGATGTATTTCCAATGACCGTATGTCATCTGTTATTGGTGAGGCCATGGATGTATGATAGGCGTGTCAATTATGATGGTCTGGAGAATACCTATTCGTTCAAAATGCATGATCGGAAGGTGGTATTGGAACCACTCCACATCTCTGCATTTGAAGATAATCCAACCCGATGCTGACTATGCGACAAGTCAAAGAAGCCATGCAGGATGGGAACATTCTTCTTTTCTTAGTAGGACACGAATCCAAACAACTAGATGGTAAAGTCCTTGAAAGTGCTAAATTCCTTCTCCAAGAATTTGAAGACTTAATGCCAGAAAACCTTCCCCAACAGTTACCACCATTACGAGACATTCAACATGCCATCAATCTTGTTCTAGGATCGTCTCTACCCAATTTACCTCATTATAGAATGAGCTCAACTGAGCATGCTGAACTCCAAAGGCAGGTACAAGAATTATTGACTAAAGGATTCATCCGTGAAATTTTCAGTCCTTGCGTTATACTTGCATTACTCAACCAAAAAAAAAAAAAAAAAACAATGGTAGCTAGCAAATGTGTATCAACAACAAGCAGTGAATAAAATCACAGTGAACTACCAGTTCCAATTCCACGCTTGGATGACACAACGGACCAACTAGGTGGTGTCATGATCTTTATTACGATTGATTTGTGAAGTGGTTACCACCAAATCCAAGTAAGGCTCGAGGATGAATGGAAAACTGCTTTCAAGATTTAAAAAAAAAAAAGTTATATGAATGGTTAGTCGTGTCATTCGATCTCACTAATGCTCCAAGCACATTTATACATATATGACACAAGCACTTCAACATTTTCTTAGTAAGTATGTTATAGTATATTTTGATGATATATTTATTTTTAGCAAGTCTATTACAATACATTTAGAACACCTACACTAGGTTTTGGAGATGCTAAGAACATAACATCTTTACATCAACAAGGGTAATTGCTCCTTCCTTGAATAAAAGATCAATTTTTTAGGGTTCATTTTATCACACAAAGGCATTGAAGTTGACTGCTTAAAGGTCCAAACGATCTGTGAATGGCCTGAACCTTAATGTTGTTTTTTTTTTTTTTGTTATATGTAGCTTTTTGGGTTTGGCAACATTTTATCGTAGGTTTATCCAAGGGTTTAGCACTATCACAACCCTTATCACCAAATGCCTGAAGTCCAAGATCTTCAAGTGGATGCCAGTAGCTTCCAAGGCATTTGATGAGATAAAACAAAGGATGTCTTCTGCAACGGTTTTGAAGCTTGCTGACTTTTTAAAGGTATTCGAAATTACTTGTGATTCCTCTAATGATGGTATTGGTGGAGTATTGAGCCAAGACGAACATCCTATTGTCTTTTTTAGATAAAAATTCAATGAGTCCTAGCATAAATACTTAGCCTATGAATTAGAGATTTATGCTTTGGTTCAGCCTTTGAAACATTAGTGCCCTTACTTGGTACATCATGAATTCATTTTATTTACTGACCATGACTCTTTATGACACCTCAACTCTCAAAACAAGTTAAATGCCAAGCATGCAAGATGGTTCGACTACCTTCAACAATTTAACTTCACTATTCAACACCTTGCTAGCCGTGAGAATAAGGTGGCAGATGTCCACAGTCGACAACCATATATCCCAACCATAGTCACTATTAATGTTGTCACTTTTAAAGCCATGAAGGATGACTATGCATCAGACAAGCATTACAAGGATATTTAGGTGATTAGTACTTAAAAATATAATTTTATCAAGATTTTATATCAGTATTTTATACTTGAAGTATTAATAACTCATTACCTAAAACATGTTTTATAATATCAAATATGATGTTATAAAATACCTTTAATTAATGATAAATATTCATCTTAAATGCAGGCCTATCACATAAATTAAATGATTTATTGATGAGTTCAACTACTGAAGTTGAGAAAATAAAAAGAGGGTGAAACTTAAAAAAGTAATGCTAGTTTGGTCCAAACTGAAACATTATTCAATCATTGGGTTATATCTGAAATTGTCGATCTTATATTTCAATTTAGGTTATACAGCTAAAAAACTAAGATATAAGTTTAAAACATTTATGATGGAATGCAAAACTCAATTCTACTATTTGAAGTCCAAATCATAGCAACAATAGAGAAGCCCCAATCTATTTTACAGCTTAGACACTGTTTAGTGTTTAACTCATATCTTGAGTTCTAAAAGTCTAAATGACCTTAATTTTTTTTTTGGAAAGCTAATAAATTTTCTAGAACTTTCATGTTTCAAGTCTATTCAAATTTTGACGTTAACAATGATATTTTATTCAGACAAGAAGATAAGAATTGTTACTGAGTTAAGAGTTGGCTGCACACTCAACAATTAGTCATTAAATTAATAATTCTAAATTTTAGCCTATAAAAGAGGCATTTGCCATGCATTTAGACTTCTTGGTTTTCAAATCAAGATCATGTTCTTACTCTTTTTCTTTATATTGTTATAATGTTTGTCGCGGCACAACGTCAGGTGACGACTTCACTTTTTTGTTTATTTAACAAAAAAAAGATTTTTCTCGATTAGGGGAAACAAAGATTTTATTGGAGTTGTCATCTAGTAATTTAAAGGAACTAGAAATTCCAAATTAGATACTGGTCCTAGAGATTTAAGTACTAGGTTAGTTATGATTAAAGAAAGGTAGACATCACCCTTAAAACATCCTTTCAAGAGAAAGGTTACCTTTACTTATATGTTTTTTATTTGATTCAAATGTTATTATATTTTAAGTTTATTTGTAATTTTTTTTTCAAATGTGGTTAATGTCGGTCCCTAAAAATAGGAGACACATCAAAAAATGACATCAATTTCTAAAAATAATAGACTCGTCTAAAATATCAACGTTTATCCCTAAAAGGAAAGTTACTTCTGAGTTACCAAAAAAAAATGAACATAATTCATATTTTATATTTAAACTTTTGACATCAGTCCTTTTTCTGTAAAGAAAATAGACGTGTTGATAAACAATGTTTATAGGAGACTCGTCAAAAAAATAATTGACATTAGTCCCTAAAAATAGAAAAGTCATCTAAAATATTGAAATTTAACCCTAAAAAAAAGAGTTATGTATAAGTTATCAAAAAAAAATAATGGACATAATCCATATTTGATATTTAAATTTTTTATATCAGTCCTTTTATAAAAAAAAGACGTGTCAACAAATAATATTCATTTATAAAACAAAAATTATTTTGATATCGTTAAGAAATAGGTATAACCATACTTGAGAATTGAGATTTAGACCTATGAATGATGACATGATAAAATGGGTGTTGGACCTGCGTCGTTATTCCTTTTATATTTATTTTTGGTTTTTTTATTTACAACATACAAGAAAAATTACAAATACTTATATATAAAAATATTAAAAATGCCGTTAGGAATCCAATGAGTTAGATATGATTTAAATATCATAGATTTTGTAAAATGTAAGCATCCCACCTAAAATTTACCAATCACACTTGTTTGAAATGACTTCATTATCTAGTATTTCAAATAAACACTAAAATCATATTATAGATGGTTAATTTATATGATTGATTATAAAATTAATATGAGTTTTATAATTTATTTCAATTTATTTTTTATAGAGTTATTATAGTTTAGTAATCTAGATTGCAAGTTTGACATGTTAACTTAAGTTATTTTTTTTGTTTTTTAATTATTTTTTATCAATTTTACTATTTACTATTAGATTAATTGAGAATTAAATTTTACAATTTATTTAGATTTGCTTTATAAAAATTTATTATAGTCTCAAAATCAAGATCACAAATTTGAGAACTTAACTTAGATTGATCTGGATGGATTAAATATATTATTATTTTAATATATATTTTTAAATATTGTCTTAAAGTTTTGTAAATCAAACCACGTTATTACTAGTTGTTGTTTTTAGACCTATAAATTCAATCAAGTTACATTGAGTTAACCTATGCTAAATTTCAAAGTTTTTTTTTCTACTAGAAAAATATAAGCAATATTTAGATGTTTCTTTTTTATATTAAAAAAAAATGATTGGATATACTATAGCCAAGATCTAGTTAAAAAATAAAAAAATAAAAAAAAAATTAAATTAATTAGATTAACTCCTAAAACCTTCAACTTAGATTATGAAATTGATATAACGACATAAAAATTAAATTATAATAAATTATAAAATTTAATTTTTAATATAATAAATATAATAATATTAAAAATAAGTAGTATTTTATAAGATATTACGTAATAAAAGCTCCACCCTACTATTACATCAACTTAGGATTGAGTTTCTAATTACAGTTTCTTAGAAAGAAGAAAAGAAAAAACATATACAAAAAAATTAGCTGATCAATCATCATCTCCGACTGTTATTACAACATAAGATGGTAAATGATGCCCGGACACACCACGCAGATAACTCACGTCAGTTCGCATTTATATATCTTCAAAACAGACTGTTACAACATATAATTCGTATTTATGAAGTTGGGCTACGAAAGGATGTCCTAAAGTAATCTACTGGACAGTACGATTTTTGGATCAAAGAGAACCATCATTTAAAATAACGAGAAAGCATAATCTCTTGAAACTAAAAACTATTAAGAGATTTGTGATATGAACAAGACATTGATTTCTTGAGCAGTTTTCTCTTCTGATATATCTTCCTTCTTTTTACTTGTGTTTTTCTCGTTTATCTTGTCGAGTCTTTGAATTCTTGTCTGTGCTTAAGTAGTTAAGCTTGACCTCTTCCTCCTCTTGTCTGTGATTTTAAGTTTTTATGCTTGACCTCGTACTCCACGCAACAAAGCTGTGATATGAACTGACATTGATTTTCTAAGAAATTTCTAATCATACTCTCATTTCCCCCTGATTTTCTTCTTCACCTTCCCCCTTTCTCGTCTTGACTTCGGCTCGAGTCTGGGGATCTCGTTTCTGCTGAATTTCTCAAGCTTGACATCTTCTTCCACCTTCCTTCTGGGCTTGAAAACCTCAGTGATAGAGGGATCCAACACATCACTGGAGCAGCTAACAGAGACACCCATAGCAGTGGCCTCCTCCCATAGCTCTCTACCCCTTTCAAAATCCCCACCTTTACAAAGCTTTGGTATCAAAATATCATATACAGGCCCATAACCGCCCAACGAGCTTGTCTTCATTCGTTCAAATAACTCAAGGGCATAACTCACTCTCTCAACTCCACAAAGAACACCAATCAAATTATAGTAAAACTTACGATCTGGCAGCAGCCCCTGTCCAATCATCTCATCAACTATCTCATTTCCTTTACCAAATCTACCAGTCAGATACATCACTTTTGCAACAAGAAAATAACTAACCCAGTCAGGAGCACAACCTGTTGTTTTCATTGTCTCAAGCATCCTATACGATTCCTTGACTCTTCTTGCTCTCCCAAGACAAGAAAGCAATGTATTGTAACTAACTGAGTTTGGCTCAATCCTATATGATCTCATTTCCATCATCACATTCAAAGCTTCAGGGACAAGTCCAGATGGATTGCGTTTAAGATTTCTTTCGCAAAGGCACTTGAGAAAAGTATTAAAACAAAATAAATCTGGGATTAACCCATCTCCCTTCATCTCTTGGATAATCTTTCGAGCTTCCTTCACGTTCTCCTGCACGGACCATCCATACAAAAGACACCTATAAACAACACAAGGCTCTAAACCGGATATCTTATTATTCTTATGGTGCGAAAACACTCCTTGTGCTTTCTTAGCATGCCCTTTCGCACAAAGAGCGCTTATAATGGCAGTGACAGCAAAACCATCTTGTGGGCACTTGAACTTTTCCAAGTTCTTGAATATACCCAACGCCTCATCTTCTCTCCCCAGTTTAACCAAAGTCTCAGCTACAAGAGCAAAAGTTTGCCTGTCCATTACGCGGCCTTCCTTCCTTAAATCCGAAATCAAAATACACATTCCTGTGTGATCCTTCTTCTCGGCCAAAACTCGAATGACATGATTGAAATCATCATCTTTTAGTTTTTCAGAATCCAAAACTTTATTGGACCATAGAAAAAATCTCAAGATTCTTCTGGAAGGAGCCTCATTTTTGCAGGAATTTATTATTTGTGTAACAAGAGGATATGTTAACTGACCTTCAAATTGATTTAAACGCAACTCTAAGTCATCCAAACCACCAATCCAGCTCGAGATAACTTTACACACTTCTTGCAGCTCAAGTGGCAGTTGGTTATGCTGCTGCTTTGTCGAATATAAAGGAGGCTTAGATTTGCTTGTTTTAATGTTTTGGAACAAAAAGCGAGCCCATCTTGATTTCCAGAAGCAATGCATCTTTCTTTTTCTTTGAGGAAATTCCTCGAACAACTGGTGTGTGTTAAAACTTAAGATCTGTCTTGCTAGCCTTCTCGCTTACTTTTTTTAAAGAGTGTCTAGACTGGAAGGCCAGGATAGGGCTGGCCAGGAATAGAAAGTAAGGAGTGTGTCCGTTTTATTTGAACGAGTGTTTTATTTTTTAGGCAGCTGAGAAAATCATCTTCCTCAAGGACCGAGGCTATGTTGGCACGAGAGCAAAGACTACCATTCTTCCTCTATGATATATAAAATTTAGGAAGGGAAAAATTGTTAAAAGGGGGAAATTTTGATTTTTTTTCCCCACCCTTTTTTCAATTAATACTCATATATTCTTTTTTACTTTCACTTTACATTTTACACCGGAAAAGTATATTATATAATGATTTTTAAAATTTTATTTTATTTAACATTGATTTTTTATTTATATTAAAAAGAAAAGTTACATTGCTTTACAAGTAACTAGTGGTATCTATAATAGTGTTTAATTACTAATTAAAAAAAAAAGATAACAAGAACAAGATAAAAAATAAAACTAAAACAAAATTGTTTATGATAATGATGTGCAATATATATATATATATATATATATGTATGTATATATATATATATTGTTGAGTGTTGAAATTAATAATATTATAATAATCCTAATGATAAAACCAGGATTGACTTGATAGGTTGATCCGGGGGGATTAACTTAACTTTTCTAAGTGAAAAATCCAATTCAACCCAAGATAAAACATGAATAAAAAAACTTGTTGACATTTTTGAAAAACAAATTTGGTCAAAATAAGGTTATTGTGATTATTTTTAAAAGAACATTTGGGTTAGCCAAGTTGACCCTCCCGAACCTAGATATTAACCTTATCTCTGTTACTCTCAAGCTAGATTTTAAAAATATGATAATAATCACTTTTATCTATATGTTGACTTAGTCAACCTGTATCAACCCTTTCAACTTATGACCTGGGCTTTGCCTTAGTTGACCTTTGAGTTAAGAAACATTGTCACCAAGTTGGTCACCCACTCAACAAATAGTCATCAAATCAATAGTTTTTAATTTTAGCTTATAAAAGAAGATATTTTCCATGCATTTAGATATATTAGTTTTTAGATCAAGATTATGCCCATGCTTTCTTTTTATTGTAATGCTTAAATTTTATTTATATTAATATCTTGTTTATGCTTCTAATTTTCTTTTATTTAATTAGTTAACTTTTATCTTATTTATGTTCTTATCTTATTTATTTATGTTTCTCTATTTTATTATGTTTAGTTAAGTTTATTATGTCAAGGTGAAAATGTTACACTAACGGTGTAAGAATAAGTATAAGTATAATATAAACTTAATATCGACTTTAATATTTGATACTAATATTTTTTGTATTTGTTATCTTGTTCACTTTTTATACTTTGCTTGTTAAATGCTTAGTCTAAATTTGTGTTATATAACATAAGTTACAATCATGAATACCTAACAATATATACAAGTATTAATATTATTCAAATAAGATAAATAATGTAATTATGTTAACAAGTTATAATCTGATTGGAATTTCCTTTGTGTGTGGTTTCCAATTGAGTAATAAAAAGATTTTATATTATACTTGTTTAAAATACTATTAGCAGATCCTCTAACCTTGATATTTGATTTTATCATTGTTTAATCCTCGCATTGATCTTCCATCTCAAATTTCTCATTGATTGTGCATCAAAAGTATCATTAAGTCTCTTATTTTACATATGTATTTATTGTTTTTATTTGGTCTTTTTATAATAATTGATGTGCTTTTTAGTAATGAAGTTTGTTTTAATGTTTTGATAGGTTTTTAGAGCTTAAATGAATTAATTCAGGAAATTCAGCATCGGAATTCAGAACAAAGAATTGAAGAGACATTTAGTTGAAGATTGAAGCAAATCTTGATTCAAATAAGTTCTTCAAATTTGTCCCAAAAATCAATTCTATTCCAATTCTAGAAAAGAATATCATATGATCTATTTCAAGCCCAAACTTGCCTTATGTTGTGTGCAAACTTCAACCATTAAACATTCAAGGTTTCAATGTCAATCTTAGCCTAAATAATAGGTATATTTTGTATACTTATTTGATGCTTAAATTCAGCCCCAAATCAGCCTTAAACTCAGCCCCAAATCAGCCCTAAATAAACTTTCAAATGAGCCTAAAAACAATCCATGATCTTACATGTCCACACAATAACAATTGATTTATTTTGGGTAATTCATTGATCCAAGAAGGCAAGCACATGGATGGAAAGCTGGAGGGGATATTTTTACATTATTTTGGGTAAAAAAGAAGAAAGAGATAGCTCATAAATGAGGAAGAAAAACGTGCACCAAAGTAGTTGCAAAGCTATCTTGATTTGATGTTTCAGAATAATTTTTGGTGTTTTTCCCATAACTTTTGACTCAGGTGTCCAAATGAGCTGTTCTTTAATGATCTGGAAAGGTGATAGAATTGCCTATAAATATGCCTCCAATAGACATCTCGAGGGAAGGCTTCTAAAAGGGTCAAATTGCTGTCCAAAGTTAGAGTCAGATTTGTGTCTGAATTTTTTCTGAAATTGTGTTGTGTTCTTCTTCATAGATTTCGGTTTTTTAGTTTGTAAAACTTATTATTTCAGTTTGATTCAAGTTATTTCATGTTTATTGAAGTGTTCTTATATAAAATCATGATTGGCTAATCTCTTTTTTGGATCTGAATCAAGGATGATGGTGATTGAGGTGAGTTCTTTAGGATATGAATGAATCTTAATGTTTATCTTCTTATTCTCTTCATGAATGATTTATTATTGCAAAGAAATTTTAGAAATCATTTAGGTAATGTTATAATCTTGAATTTTTATGCACAAACTTTAGTTTTGGTATAGAGATTGCTTGATTCAATGTCTTACTTAATATGAAAGTACTTGTTCATTCTTAAGCAATAATCAATTTTTATTTTTCTAAACTTCATTGTAATATCTTCCGATCTAATATCATTATCGTTGATATTAGGGTGAGTTATCTTATATATGTTGAAGAAATCACTAATACATCACCATTAAAATTGATTTGGACCAAGTCTTACTTTTTCTTGTCTTTTAAAATCTATTTACACTTTGTCATCTTTGCAAACAAATCCATCAATTATTTTCAACCAAGTTATTATTAATTTAATTTCTCTTAAGTTTTTTTTTGTTACCTAGCTTAATTTCCAGATCTAGCTCTCTGTGGATATAACCTCGATCTTACCGAGTTAATTGCTAAATCGTACACTCGTGCACTTGCGAATTAAAACAAGCCGATCATAAAAAGCGGTCAAACAATTTTGGCGCTGTTGCCAAAGAGCTAGCAAGCAAAGTAACAAATTTAGATTTAATTATTGAAAAAAATATATATATATATAAAAATCAATTGGCTGGTTTGACCACCTAAAAAAAAATTGAAAAAAAAATGAAATGGCTGGTTTTACCATCGCAAAAAAAAATGACTTTAACTTTTCAGATATTGGACTGTTGGACTACTAATTGTTAGTTTTTTTATTTTTTTTTGTTCAACCATCTTTCTTTTAATGTTATATTTATTGTTTATATTAGAAGGCTGGTTTTACCACCTCTTGTTTATTTTATTTGTTTTTGTTGTTTTATTGTGATTATTTTTCTTATATTTATTATTTGAAGTACTTGGCTGATATTACCGCCTCTTTATTCATGCTTGTTATAATTTTTTTTTAATGTTATAATTCATACTTTGTTATAATTGTCTTTTAATGATATATTTATTGTTTGAAGTACTTGGCTGGTATTACCGTCTCTTTATTCATGCTTGTTATTATTGTTAATGTTACTTATTAGTTGAAGTGTGAATTTTCTAATTTGTTGTTTTTTTGAGCTATTACTTTATCTTTTATATTTCATTTACTTTTATTTGCAATCTTCTTCTTCTTTTTTTCTCGTTTCTTTTCATATTCATATAATTGTTATATTATTATTATTTTTTCATCATGACTAATGTTGAAGATATAGAGGGTGAAGGGAGTGTTCAAGGTAATGGACCTTCACAATTCAATGATCAACCTAATTTTCGAACTCTTAGAGAGTATCTTCACCCAGCTAGACAAAGTACACCTTCGTGTATTATCTTGCCTCTGAACCAACAAGCTTTCAATTTGAAACCAGACATGATCCAACTTCTTCCCACATATCATGGTATGGATTCTGAAAATCCATATATACACATTAAGGACTTTGAAGAGGTATGTAATACTTTTATTAATAGAACATGCACTGAAGAAACTATTCAGCTGAAATTATTCTCATTCTCTCTAAAGGATAAAGTCAAGCTTTGGCTAAACTCCCTACGACCTAGGTCTATAGGTACATGAAGGGAAATGCAAGCTGAATTTTTAAAAAAATATTTCCCTACTCATAAGACAGCAGCCTTACAACGTCAAATGATGAATTTTTCTTGTAGTCCAAATGAGTCATTTCACCAAGCTTAGGAAAGGTTCAAAGACTTGTTAAATGCATGCCCCCACTATGGTTTTGAGATGTGGAGGTTAGCGAGTTTCTTTTATGACTCTCTTACCGTAGATTTTAAAAAGCTAGTGTCAACCATGTGTAATGGTGAGTTTTATAACAAAGAACCAAGTAAGGCCTTTGATTTTTTTTGATTAATTGGCTAAAAACACAAAGCAATGGGAGACTTCTCTCCCAGTTCATGTTGAGTCTAGAAACACCATTTCTCATTCAAGTGGGAAGTTTCAATTGAAAGAGACTGATGATCTCATTGGTTAGGAAAGTAGAGTCTCTTGAGATTAAAAAAATGCATGTCATAAGTGAACAACAAGAGGAAAGTTGTGTTGTTTGTGAAAGCAAAGGGCATAGGACAACTGAGTGTCCTACCATTCCAGCCTTCAAGGAAGTGCTATATGGCCAAACTTCTGATTCAAGTAATGTTAGAAAGCCATTTCCAAACCAAGCAGGCAATCCCTACTCTAAGACCTATAATCCTGGATGAAGGAACCACCCAAATTTTGAATGGAGAAATGAGAGCTCTTCAGTACCTCAAACATTTCAACCTCCACCCCAACCATTTCATGCTCCCACACATAACACATACCAACCACCTCATAAGAGATCCCTAGAGGATACTCTTTAACAATTCATGCAAACGCAAGGAGGAATCAACAATCAAGCTTACAAATTCCAAGACCAGACCAATAGGACCTTAGATGACATTCAACGTCAACTAACTAAGTTGACTCAATCACTAAGCATTCAAGAGAAGGGAAAAATCCCAGCTCAACCAATGCCCAATCCTAGAGGTCAGGTACACATGAGTGAATCTTCACCTAGTGAACCTTCAAACCATGAACAAGTCTAAACCATCACTACTCTTAGAAGTGGAAAGATTATTGACAAAGGTATAGGTTTTAGGATTCCTATAGGTATTGTGGAGGAGAAATCTAGGGAAAGTAAAGAGGGAATTAAAACACAAATGACAAATGAGAGTTTGAGTGACAAAGAAGGTGAGATAAATGAGAAAGAGATGAGTGAGAAAGGAGATGATTCAAGAAAAATTGGACTCAAAGTGAGTGATTTGAAATTTATTCCTAGAGCACCATTTCCACAAAGGTTAGGGAAACCTAAACAAGATCTTATGAACTCAAAAATCTATGAATTGTTCAAACAAGTGAAAGTCAATATTCCACTCCTTGATGTAATTAAACAAGTTCCATCTTATGCAATGTTTCTTAAGAATTTATGCACAGTCAAAAGAAGATTGAATGTGAAAGAAAGAGCTTTTCTGACTGAACATGCTAGTGCCATCATCCAGTTTAAGACCCCTCCTAAATACAAAGATCCTGGTTGTCCTACCATTTCATGCATTATTGGAAGTCATAAGATAGATCAAGCTTTGTTGGATTTAGGAGCAAGTGTGAATTTAATACCCTACACTGTTTACGAACAATTAGGTTTAGGAGAAAAGCTTAAAGGGTTGTTGACAACTGCACCAATCATGCAAGCTCCTGATTGGTCTTTACCATTTGAACTGATGTGTGACGCTAGTGATTTTGCAGTTGGGGCTGTTTTAGGGCAAAGAAAAGACAAGAAACCTCATGTCATATA